>ML302255.1:0-107091 GCA_005239505.1 Nicotiana paniculata | reverse complement strand
GATGTTATGTGAGCAGGATAGCTCTTGAGATCCAGAGTGTATATATATATATATATATATATATATATATATATATATATATCGCACCTCAGTTGTTCTTGAGTATTGTAGCATATGGCTTTATCAGTCTCTCCAGGATGGTATTATGCACTTAGAGTGCTTATGATTGATACTCAGTAGGTTGTGATAGTGAGCAATTCAGCTCCGTATATATTTCCTTATGTGAATTTATGTGTGGATTGGGTAGCATGTCGCCACGGGTATCTTATTTGGATCGGGTTGCACACCGCAATAGTGTGATGTTGAGTAAGGTTCCTATATTTCTTTTCTTGTGTTTTACTTCCTATTTTCTGAGAAAGTTCATATTAGTTGCGTGAGTCAATTAATCCCTTCCTGAGTCATTCCTCTATGTATCATGTTCGAGTTATGGCATATTGGTGCGTTGTGGTATACGGTGAGACTGTTGGTCATGTTTGGCGTGATTTGTTGTCTGAGTAGTTCATACTAGGTGAGACGAGATTATTGGACCAGGGATCAGTGCGATAAGATTATGTGAAATACATTAAGGGACAATTACCATTATTTGGTTCGCAATGAGGTTATGATTATAGTCAAGATGGGATACTCAATGATTTGTTAACTCTAGAGTTGGGTATGAATTTCAACACAGTTCCTCCGTTATGGTGGTATCATCAAGATTATAACAGGATGTACATATATATATCATGAGGTGCATTGGGAGCATCACATTCGTGTAATTGTGGGCTATTAAGGCTCATGGAACGTCATATATCGTGTGGTAGTTGATATGGTGTTTATATATTGGAACTAGGCCTGGTAGAGAAATTTCAAGTGTTGGAACTGGATTCTAGGCTTATTATATGGATAAAAGAAGAAATCTTCAGATTTGATCAAGCTAATGTACTCAACTGGGTTGTGGTAGAATGGGCAGGTGCTTGGGGTGTTAAACAATGATTTCAGATAACTCCAAAGCAATTCTTAGCACGTTCGAGGACAAACGTCTATTTAAGTAGGGGAGAATGTAATGACCCGATATGTTGTTTTGAGCTCTAGCGTGTCATTCAACGGTTTGAAGTCTTGAGAAGCTCCATTTTAGGTATTATGACTTGTAGGTGTGGTCGGAATTTAATCTCGGGAAGTTTAGAGTAGATTTGGAAAGAAAATTCTCATTTCCGAAGCCTTAAGTTGGAGAAATTGACTAAGCTTGGAATTTGGGGTAAATGACATCCAAATCATGATTTGAAGGTTCCTGCAAGTTCGTATGATGATTTCAGAATTGGGCGTATGTCCGGATCGGTTTTTGGATAACCGGGAGCGTTTCAGCATATATTGTGGAAGTCATAATTTTAGAAGAATTTCCTAAGTTTGGCTTGAAGTGCATTACACTGATATTGATGTCCGTTTGGGATTCTGAGCCTGGGAATAGCTCTGTATGGTGATTCTAGAGTTGGGAGCACGATCGGAAGTGAATTTGGATGTCCGCAGGTCATTTTTAAGTCATTTGGCTAAAGATAGAAATTTAAAGATTTTTGAGAAATCCGACTGGAAGTGGAAATTTGGAAATCGGGATCAGAATGTTATTACGGAAGTTAGGGCGGGTCTTTAATGTAAAATATGACTTGTGTGCAAAATTTGGGGTCAATAGGATGTGATTTGATAGGTTTCGGCATCGAATGTTGAAGTTTGAAATTTCAAAGTTCATAAAGTTTGAGTTTGAGTGCGATTCGTGATTTTGGCATTGTTTGATATGATTTGAGGCCTCGAGCAAGTCCGTGTAAGGTTATGGGACTGGGTCGTGTGATTGGACGGGGTCCTGGGGGCCTCGGGTGTGTTTCGGGGTGAGTTCGAACTATTTTTCTCTGTTTTGCTACTGTTGTCTTCTGGTGTATCTAGTGTGCTATGCGATCGCGGTCCCTTGTATGCGATCGCAATGAATGAAATTTGTGGGCTGGATTCTTGGTCTATGCGATTGCATATAGATGAGTGTGATCGCGGAGAAGAGATTCAAGGAGCTGAATTTTTTACCTATGTGCTCCCATTGTTGGGTATGTGATCGCACAGTGTGCACTTGGAGGCTTCTGGGGATTGGCTTCTGCAAAAGCATGAGGGTATTAGCGAACGCACAGTAGAGGAAATAAGGGAGCAACAACTTTGGCCTATGCGAACGCAGGTGCTGAGCTGCGATCGCACTTAATGAATTTGTGACGTAGCATAGCTGGCCTATGCGATCGCGGAGCATGTTGTGAGATCACATAGGGGGGTCACCTGGGCAACCTGTTATTTTAATGGGATTTTGTCCATTTCTTTAATTTGTTTCATTGATGTGGGCGATTTTGAGGATCTTCAAGAGGGGTTTTCCACCAACCATCACTACGTAAGTAATTTCTTCATGTTTTTAAGATTTATACAAGGATTATACATGAATTTGAACATGAAAATTGTGGAAAAACTGGGAAATTTTTGAAGAAAACCTAGAAATGGTAATTTGGATTTTAGCCACGAATTTGAGCATGTAATTTAGAGTAAATTGTATATTTGAACTAGTAAAGCTATGGGTAGAATTTATCTTCGAGAATTTTTGAATTTTCGGGCACGTGGGCCCGAGAACGTTTTGGTCATTTCACTGAGCGAAGTTGGCAAATTAAATAATTTTTAATTTTTGCAAATATTAGAGTATATTTTCATTGGTTTGTCGTTGTTTGGATAGTTTCGGAGCGTTGTGCAACGTTTTGAGTAATCAGAAGGGCTTGGAGGCCGTTGATGGAATTTCGGAGCGAGGTAAGTCTCCTTTCTAACTTTGTGAGGAGAATTGTCCACCTAGGTGAATTAATTCAGTATGTTCTATTATCTTCGGGGGATATGTACGCACGAGGTGACGGGAGTCCGTGCGTAGCTACTGTTATGCCATGTATGGGTAGTCTAGGACACACTAGCATGCCTTACGCGTTGTACATGTGATCCTGCCCCTAATATTAGGCTGTAATTGCTATCGAATCGCTAATTTATTTCCTAAGAAGATTACTGTGTACCTTTCATAATTATTTAGAAAGAGAATTGACTCATCCGTGGATAATTGTATACCTGATAGGATTATGTTACGGAATATTATTAAACTTCGCATCCGAGTTTCAAAACAAATATTTAAAAGCTATACTTCATGTTCCTTTAAGAAGAATTTTACCATTTTCCCGAGAAACTGCCTTCTTGATAAAAATGTGGACTTATTTTGTGAATATGTGTATCTATGGGGGCCTGAGTTGCATGTATGATTCGCGAGCAGGATAACCCTGTATTTTTGTATAACCGCGTCGCATGATCGATTCGCGAGCAGGGAAGATAGATGCATCTATGGTTCGAGCCGTTCGACCCTCGGTAGTGCACATTTTATATTGTTGGTCTGCGCCATTCGACCCCCGGCATTGCTTGCGCATGACATTTACGATGTATTTGCTGTGATTTTTTCCTGATTCTTGGCCTGGAATTTTGTTGTCAACTGAAATGGCAGAGATTAAAGTTATTAAAGATTTTTGGAAGAAGTTGTTCCTTTCGGTTGATTATTTGTTATTCGATCAAATCACCCATGTTGATTAATTGTTATTAATATGACGAAGATTTAAAGCGTTAAATGTGGAAAGAATTGATGTTATTTATTCCCGATTTTAATAAATTGCCTATGATAATCATGCTTAGCGTCACACTTGAATATACTAAATTGACCTTTAGCAAGTGTCTAATTTGATCTCTCGTTACTAACTCTCTGAGGTTAGGCGGGCGACTTACTGAGTACATGTTGATTTCAAAAATGCGAAAGCAGGAAATTTAACTTAACTATTTAAATGATCAGCTTGCCTGAGAATGGTGTCTGACGCCATCACGATCTTAAGGGTTTTGGGTCGTGACAACATGGTATCAGAGCTCTAGGTTCTTGTAGGTCTCATGAGTCATGAGCGAGTCTAGTAGAGTCATGCGGATTGGACAGAGATGTCTGTACTTATCTTTGAGAGGTTGAAGGGCTGTTAGAAGTACTTCCCTTCTTCATTCCTCATCGTGCAATTTGATTCCTTTAAGACGTATGCCTATGTTTATTCCTACTCAATCGTATACGTCGTGAAGCGCTTGCTATGAATCAGGAATTTGAGGAATATCAATGGTGCTACAGATATGATGCGATATGTTTTTCGCGTGTAATTGGTTGGGGGCTGTTGTTATGGCCCTGTGGAAGGATAATATGTTGTTTCAGCTCAGTAACTGTGTTTCTGAGAGCCTTAAGGCTATGCTTAGGTAGTGATGATGCTTACGATTGGTTATCGCGCGATGTCAATATGATGATAGAATGCTTGCCCGTATGTTGGGGGGTGATGAATGGCTTGAAGGGAGGTCTTCTCAGGGCGCAAATTCTATATTTCAGCATTTTAGTTCCGGTAGAGGAAAGGCATTTGGATTATGAATGGTCCGGGTGGGACTGATAAAGTAGTAAGATTTGGTGTCTTCAAGTGAGGTGGGATATGCACCAGTGATGTGATGTCGTCATCATAGATAGAAGGAATATGTTAACTTTGTCGGTGTTATCGCTTCTTTAGTTGCATGGGGTCAGAGTATTATGAAGAAGTATGGAAGAAGCAGCTCTCAGAGACCGTGAGGCGCGGTGGTTCAGTACTGGATAAGTGTTGATAATGAAGGCAGCTAGAGAAAGATAATCTTCAAAGATTTTGAAGTCGTGGTGATCTCCTGGTTTAAGAGCTACAAAGAATGATATTGAATTGAGGCTAGGCAGTGGTTTCGTTTCTAGGAGGCCAGGTGTAAGAAGCGGAAGTCGAGTAGTCGCAAAGTGGGGGAACGGCAATATAGTGGTGAATTATAAGGTATTGTAGCGCAGTTAGTGGATGTCCATTGGGAGCGGGCGGGCTGGTAAGGTTGGTGAATGAGAACGAGCCTAGGATGGAGTATTGATGTTGTAGAGATAGTGCAGTGCAGCGTCGTTGGGAGGTGTCAGTTTGTAAATTACATAGGTGGGTTACCTCATTTGAGTAGGTTAGCGGTCGTGTGGTTGGCAAGTCTCTGTGAGGGATTCTAGTGGTTGTTCGGTAGGAGGCAGGATGTGTGAATGATGCTAGAGAATTTGAGTAATTAGGGAGTGCTAGTAAGAGAATTTGGAAGAATTGATGGATCGGTTGAGCGAGATTCATGCTAACAAAGGAGAAAGGGTCTCAACAGGGTCTAGAGTGGTGATAGGAGTAGCTTCGGGCTAAGTGGGGTAGTCCTACCACCTGCAGTTGGGCTGTAGGATTGTGTTCTCATGCGGTTGCGGAATGTCGGCATATTGGCAAGTTAGTACGGCTAAGGGAAAAGATTAAAATGGTAATTGTGCATGGGATTTGATGAATGTGCGCAAATGTTGTATCTGTCGGATGAAGGTTAGGCTTTGGAAGATTCAGAATTTATACTTAAGGAATAGGCGAGTTGTAAGGATAGTGACTCAGTCACGTGTTTCATTGAAAGGGGTGTTCATGTGCTAGGAGAGGCTTGGAGTTGATTATATTTGGGACTAGTCAGAGTGGGTGACTCTCAATAGCGGTCCTGGTGGATTCAAAGTTAAGAATGCGGCGTCTAACGGTTTCAGGCAGCAGTATGATCGAGAATCGAGCTTTTGCAGAGTAATTTCTGAAAAAAATGAAGATGGTTGGAATGTTCTATGATATGTTTCAGCGTGCAGGATAGTATTGGAGAAGTGAGAGAAATAAACTCCTGATTGTTGAAGGATTATTAGGAGGGTATGAGACGGGTTGTGGGATTTAGGCAGCATAGTGTCGATAATCAAGGTCACTCGGGATGAGTGAGGGTTAAGTTTGCTATGAGTTGAAGGAAGTTTCTATTATTCCTGAGGCAATTGAAGATGATTAAAAGAAGATAGATTGATTAGCCATGGGTGAAATGGCAGATTTACGGCAGTGATCAGTTCCTTCGATATGATTAAGTTACGCATATGGTTTGTGCCGGTGTATGCGAGGCATGTCACCCGTCGAAAAAGATTTTTATTTTGAAGAATTCAAGTATTATCGCACGTCAGGTGTAGGCGTGTCCCGAAAGGGTTATGGTGGTACAAACTACTACTTAAGGATTTGCATGTTGGGTGATGGTGAAAATTCACTCGTGTGTTGAGAGGGTATCTTGAATTGAGTTAAGTAAAAGGTTTCTATATGATGAAATGATCACCCTATTAGTGGTTCAGAAGTTATGGTGGAATTCTGGCACTATCTCATATTGGCATGTTAGGTGTAGTAAATAGTGTGTAACTGGGAGTAAGAATCGAGATTTTTGGTTCGGTGTTAACCAGGATGTCATGAGCTCGGATGAGCAAGAAAAAGTGATTTGAAAGTTTAGAGTGAGCTGGTGTTATCTTCAGTGTCACCTGAGATCGATATTCGGCGGGAGAGGCTTTGTACCCTAGTTATGGGTTCTTGATTTGTCTTACAGCGTTAGCGTGGCCAGTGGTGGATGTGCAGACTTGTTGCTTTGTGTGGAAGGATTGTGGAATCATGACAGCGGGAATATTGCATAAGTGTGACATGTAGTCACCTGATTGGCTGAAGATTTAGACCAAGTATAAGGAAGTGCAACATTGTTTATTTGAGAATTTATGCCTGGAAGCCGTTCGGTTCGGTTGATTGCAGATTGTGGGATTTTTGTCCCGGCTATGATGGTTGTTCTTGTGTATTATGAGAGAAAGTGGGTTAATATGGACCAAAATAAAGATATTATCTTAGTTTGATTCGAGAAAGGTAGACTCGATGTTTGAGGATTATTTAAATTTGATTATGGGCTCTGTATGTGTAACGACCCGACCGGTAGTTTTGCATTATCAGACCCCGTTCCCCTAAATGAAACTTCCCATAGTGGCTTTTTATGGTTTATGACTTGCGGGAACTGGTGGTCCGGGATTTGGAGGTGCTTAGAGTGCTACAGGAACAATTGGTTCCCTAGGGATTGCCGTTAATGCCAAATTTGACTTCGGTCAAAATTGGGGTAAACGACCCAAGAATCAAGTTTTATCAGTTCTGGTAGCTTCGCGTGATGATTTTGGACCTGGGCGTATGCTTGGGATGGATTTTTGATGACCCGGGAGCGTTTCGGCGCCCAATATTGAAATTAGAAGTCCCTTAATTTCCTATTGTGGTTTTGGATATGTTTTTTTGTTATAGAGGTCCGAACAGAATTTTGAGACCGGGAATAGTTTCGCCATGTCATTTATGACTTGCCTGCAAAATATGGTGTCATTCCGAGTAGTACAGGTTGGTTCGGCGCGTTGTTAGCGAAGTCTATAAAACTTAAAGTTCCTAAGTTTGGTTTCATGGGTTTTTGAGGTGTGATTTTTAGTTTTAGGGTTGTTTTGGGTGTTCCGAAGGCTCGAGCGAGTCCGTATTATGATTTGTGATTTGTTGATATATTTGAACGAGGGCTCAGGTGGGCCCAGGGGCCTCCGACGCACCTAACGGGGCTAAAAACCAGCTAAAATAGCTGCTGGTGCACCTGTTCTGGTGTGACCGCATGTACGGTTGCCCAGTCGAAGGTGCGGGACCGCTCCTGCGGTTCTAAGCATCGCAGGTGCGACCCCAGGTGAGGTCCCCCTTTCTCGCAGGTGCGAACGGAAGTCCGCAAGAGAGGAACTACTGGTGTGGCCATCCCTCCGCAGGTGCAAACCCAGCCCTTCCCGTCCAGTTCCGCATGTGCGAGCCCCAGCTCGCACGCGCGAGACCGCATGTGTGGTCCCTGAGCCGCAGGTACAGAATCCCTGTATGCCAGGCAGTATATATTTATTGAATCTCGGGATTTCACCCTAGCTACTAGAGAGGTAAGTAAATTCGACACTAACACTAGTTTCAAACATTAATTACTAGTTAAACTCTCTTCTAAATCATTGAAAATCAAGAATTGGGTAGTAATTTAGGGTTTCTTGAGAAATTACTGAATTATCATTATTTGCTATAAATTCAAGTAGAAATCATATATTAACGATCCTTAGACTTCGGGTGAGCTATTCCTTTGAGAATTTTCGAAAATTGAACGTGCAAGCCCGGGATTGGATTCTTGGGAATTCTTCAAGAATGTTGAATTATTGAATAGATCGGATAATTACCCTACTTTGAGCATGCATTGATATCATTGTACCATATTTGGCTAGTTGCGAGTCCTCGGGCATAGAGTTCGGAGTTCGGGTGCATCCTTGGTCCGAAGGGTAGGTTCGACACGAGGTGAGTCGCCTTTCTAACCTTGTAAGGGGGGGAATTGTCACCCTAAGTGATTTAAATTCTATATGTGATACCTTGTGGGGCTACGTACATACCAAGTGATGAGAGTCCGTACGTAGCGACTATTATTGTTATGTCCGGGTAGTTAGGCCCACATCATGCTTTGTACTCTACTTGATATGAACTACATGTGCAATGAATTAACGTTACATGTTGCTTATGTCCCCGAAGTTATGAAATTTGAGAAAAACTTGTAAGAAATTGTTCACGGAAAAGTATTCTCCTTTAAAAAGGAATAATGTATGTGCATGTGACCGCTTTGCAATTTACATCCCGCGAGCGGAGTGTGATTTCCCCCACTCTTATGGGAACGGGTCGTACACCACGACGGTTGGAGAGATGCACTTTTGGTACGGGTCATTTGATCCTCGGCAGTGCATAAATGTGAGTACTTTGTGGAGAGGTGCACTTTTGGGTACAAGTCGTTCGATCCTCGGCAGTGTACGGGCATGACTATCTTATGACTCCGGCTGGTTGTCCTTACCCTGCATCTGTATGATTTATTTTTTACTAAATTTCATGGATATTGATCTAACAGATATTTGAGGAAATAGTGAAGTGGTAATTGTTTTATTTATTCCCAGTATTCTTCATGGACTTCAGTACCTTACATATATACTTGTTGCTTTACTGACTTTGCGTGCCTACTGCTTCAATTACATTCTGTTAAATTATACTATTGGACCTTAGTGAGTGTCATGTCGACCTCTCGTCACTACCTCTTCGAGGTTAGGCGGGATACTCACTGGGTATATATATATTTATGTACTCATGCTGCACTTCTGTACTTAATTGTACAGGTTCTGAGGCTGGTATTTCTGGTTATCCGACCGGAGCTTGACATATATTCTGGACCTGACTCCACGGTGAGCTGCCTCCCTTGGCAATTATCAGCAGTGCTATGGAGTTATCTTTTGTTTATTTCTGTCTACTCCTTTCAGACAGCAGTACATTTTGTATCATCGTTTGTACATTCTACTAGTTCGCCTGTTGACTTGTGACACTAGTTCCTACCACGCACATAGTAGACTCTTTATTTTGGCATTGTATATATTGGATCACGATCATTTTGGCTGTATTTACTTATGTTGGTTAATGTTTCCGCTTTTATTTAAATGATCTAAGTTTAAAACTTTCGGAATATATGGGGTTGGAATGTTAAATAAGAATAATCTCACTAGTAAACAACTGTTGGCTTGCCTGACTTCGGTGTTGGGCACCATCACGACCTCTGTTGGATTTCGTGTCGTAACAGTATGAGCCAGGCATGTTAATTTCAGTAGGGCCCTTTTTCATAGAAAGGTATTAGAACAACATATGTTGTTCCATCTTTGTCAAATTCACGTGATAATATGATTGTGCCGTGTGAGTTGTGAAACGGCTTGATAATTTCTTATGTGTTGAATCTCCGCGTAGTGATGATGTTATGTGAGCAAGACAGCTCTTGGGATCCGGCTTGATATATATATATATATATCACACCTCAGTTGTGCTTGAGTTTTGTAGCATATGGCTTTATCAGTATCCCCAGGATGGTATTGTACACTTAGTGTGCTTATGATCGATACTCAATAGATTGTGATAGTGAGCAATTCAGCTCCATATATATTTCGTTATGTGAATTTATGTTTTGATAGGGTAGCACGTCGTCACGGGTATGTTATTTGGATCGGGTTGCATGTGATGTTGAGTAAGGTTCCTATATTTATTTTCTTGTGTTTTACTTCCTATTTTCTTAGAAAGTTCATATTAGTTGCCTGAGACTATTAGTTCCTTTCCTGAGTCATTCCTCTATGTATCATGTTCGAGTTATGGCCTATTGGCGCATTGTGATATCCGGTGAGACTGTTGGTCATGTTTGGGGTGATTTGTTGTCTGAGCAGTTCATACTGGGTTAGACGAGATTATGGGATCAGGGAGCGGTGCGATAATATTATGTGGAATACATTAAAGGACAGTTACCATTATTTAGTTATTAACGAGGTTATGATTCTAGTCAAGATGGGATACTCAATGATTTGTTAACTCTGCAATTGGGTATGAATCTCTACACAACTCCTCCGTTGTGGTGGTATCGTCAGCATTATAGCAAGATGTACGTATATATATCCTGAGGTGCATTGGGAGCATAAGATTCATGGAATTTTGGGCTATTAAGGTTAAGGGAACGTCATTATGGTTAGATGATGAATTTTGCGGTGCAGGGTCCTAATTCAGCAAAGGTATGCAGTCATGTTCTGGTATTGTGTGGTAGTTGATACGGTGTTTATATATTGGAACTAGGCCTGGCAGTGAAATTTCAAGTTTTGGAATTGGATTCCGAGATTATTATATGGATAAAAGAAGAAATCTTCAGATTTGATGTAGCTAATGTACTCAACTGGGTTGTGGTAGCACGGGCAGGTGCTCGGGGTGTTAAACAGTGATTTCAGATAACTCTAGAGCAGTTCTTAGTACGTTCGAGGACGAATGTCTGTTTAAGTGTGGGAGAATGTAAAGACCCGACCTGTCGTTTTGAGCTCTAGTGCGTCATTCAGCGATTTGAAGTCTTGAGAAGATCCATTTCAGGTATTATGACTTGTAGGTATGGTCGGAATTTAATTTCCGGAATTTTAGAGTTGATTTGGAAAGAAAATTCTCATTTTAGAAGACTTAAGCAGGAGAAATTGACTAACATTGGAATTTTGGGTAAATGACCTCTGAATCAGGATTTGAAGGTTCCTGCAAGTTCGTATGATGATTTCTGACTTGGGGTATGTCCGGATCAGGTTTTTGATAAACCGGGAGCGTTTCGGCGTATATTGTGGAAGTCAGCATTTTATAAGAATTTCCTAAGTTTGGCTTGAAGTGCATTTCAGTGATATTGATGTCCGTTTGGGAGCACGATCAGAAGTGAATTTAGATGTCCGTAGGTCATTTTGAAGTCATTTGGCTAAAGATAGAAATTTGAAGGTTTTTGAGAAATCCGACCGGAAGTGGAAATTTAGATATAGGGGCCGGAATGCGATTCCGGAAGTTGGAGCGGGTCCATAATCTCAAATTTGACTTGTGTGCAAAATTTGGGGTCTATCGGACTTGAGTGCAATTCGTTATTTCGGCATTGTTTGATGTGATTTGAGGTCTCGAGCAAGTCCGTGTAGGGACTCGGTCGTGTGATTGGACGGGGTCCCGGGGGGCCTCGGGTGTGTTTCGTGGTGAGTTTAGACCATTTTTCTCTGTTTTGCTGCTGCTGTCTTCTGGTGTATCTGGTGTGCTATGCGATTGCAATGAAGGAAATTTGAGGGCTGGATTCTTGGTCTATGTGATCTCATAAGGATGAGTGCGATCACGGAGAAGAGATTCAAGGAGCTGGATTTTTTACCTATGCGATCGCAGTGTTGGGTACGCGATCGTACAGTGTGCGCTTGGAGGCTTCTGAGGCTTGGCTTGTGCGAACGCATGAGGGTATATGCTAATGCACAGTAGAGGAAATAAGGGGGCTACAACTTTGTACTGTGCGAACGCGGGTGAATTGGGGTCAATCGGACTTGAGTGCGTTTCGTTATTTCGACATTGTTTGATGTGATTTGAGGTCTCGAGCAAGTCCGTGTAAGGTTATGGGACTCGGTCGTGTGGTTGGACAGGGTCCCGGGGGGCCTCAAGTGTGTTTCGTGGTGAGTTTAGACCATTTTTTCTGTTTTGCTGCTGCTGTCTTCTGGTGTATCTGGTGTGCTATGCGATTGCAATGAAGAAAATTTGAGGGATGGATTCTTGGTCTATGTGATCTCATAAGGATGAGTGCGATCACGGAGAAGAGATTGAAGGAGCTGGATATTTTACCTATGCGATCGCAGTGTTGGGTATGCGATCGTGCAGTGTGCGCTTGGAGGCTTTTGAGGCTTGGCTTGTGCGAACGCATGAGGGTATATGCTAATGCACAGTAGAGGAAATAAGGGGGCTACAACTTTTGTACTGTGCGAACGCAGGTGCTGTGCTGCATTCGCATTGAGTGAATTTTTGAGGCAGCATTGTTGGCCTATGCGATCGCGGAGCATGTTGTGCGATTGCATAGGAGGGTTACCTGGGCAGTGTGTTATTTTAACGGGATTTTGGCCATTTCCTTCATTTGTTTAATTTATGTGGGAGATTTTGAGGAGCTTCAAGAGGGGTTTTCCACCGAGCATCACTAGGTAAGTAATTTCTTCATGTTTTTAAGATTTATACAAGGATTATATATGAATTTGAACATGAAAATTGTGGAAAAATTGGGAAATTTTTGAAGAAAACCTAGAAATGGTAATTTGGATTTTTAGCCACGAATTTGAGCATGGAATTTAGAGTAAATTGTTTTTTGAACTAGTAAAGCTATTAGTAGAATTTATCTTCGAGAAATTTCGGATTTATGGGCACGTGGGCCCAAGGGTATTTTGGTCATTTCACTGAGCGGAGTTGGGAAATTATATAGTTTGGAATTTTTGCAAGTATTAGAGTATATTTTCATTGGTTTGTGAGTGTCGGAGCATTGTGCAACATTTTGAGTCATCGGAAGACCTTGGAGGCCGGTTATGGAATTTCGGAGCGAGGTAAGTCTCATTTCTAACTTTGTGAGGGGGAATTGTCCCCCTAGATGAATTAATTAAGTATGTGATGTTATCTTCTGGGGCTACGTACGCATAAGGTGATGGGAGTTCATGCGTAGCTACTATTATTCCATGTTCGGGTAGTCTAGGACCCACTAGCATGCCTTACGTGTTGTACAGGTGATCCTGCCCCTAATATTAGGCTGTAAAAATTATCGAATCGGTAATTGATTTCCTAAGACGACTAGAGTGTACCTTTCATAATTATTTAGAAAGAGAATTGACTTCTCCGGGGATAATTGTATACCTGCTAGGGTTATGTTATGGAATATTATTAAACTTGGCATCTGAGTTTCAAAACAATGATTGAAAAGCTATACTTCATGTTCCTTTAAGAAGAATTTTACCACTTCCCCGAGAAACATCCTTCATGATAAAAATGTGTACTTATTGTGTGAATATGTGTATCTACGGGTTCCTGAGTCACATGTATGATTCGCTAGCAGGATAACCCTGTATTTATGTATAACCGCGTCGCATGATCGATTCGTGAGCAGGGCAGATAGATGCATGTATGGTTCGAGTCATTCGACCCTCGGCAGTGCACAGTTTGTTATTATTGGTCCATGCCGTTCGGCCCTCGGCATTGCTTGCGCTTGACATTTACTGCGTATTTGCTGTGATTTTTGCTTGATTACGGGCCTGGAATTTTAAGTTGTCAACTGAAATGAAAGAGATTTAAAGTTATTAAAGATTTTTGGAAGAAGTTGTTCTTTCCGGTTGATTATTTGTTATTTGATCAAATTACCCATGTTGATTAATTGTTTTTAATATGATGAAGATTTAAAGCATTAAATGTGGAAAAAGTTGATGTTATTTATTCCCGATTTTCATAAATTGCCTATGATAAAAATGCTTAGCATCACACTTGAATATACTAAATTACCTTTAGCAAGTGTCTAATTTGACCTCTCGTTACTACCTCTCTGAGGTTAGGTGGGCGACTTACTGAGTACATATTTTTTTCGTACTCATGCTACGCTTGCTATGAATTTTTATTGCACAGGTACTTTCATAGCGCTGTGGTGGATTTGGAGACTTAGGCGAGCTGCATCAACCGGGGGCGATCTGCAGCTCATGTACTTATGACACCGGGTTCTAGGATGTGTTGGGATATATTTACTAAAACAGGACTATTTAAACCATTGTATTTACTTAACGGATTTTGTTTAGTTATTACATAACAAGTTAAAGATAATAATTTAAAAAATGCTAAAACAGAAAATTTAACTTAACTATTTAAATGATCGGCTTGCCTGACAATGGTGTCCGACGCTATCACGACCTTAGGAATATTGGGTCATGACACTATATAACGTGTTCCAACTAAATTCCCAACTTTTATTACTGTTTTGATTGTCAAATTTCAATCATTGTCCAGCATATGACGTTGTCTGCTCAATGAGGAAAAAACAAAAGGAGGTGAAAAGATGCCAACTCTCTGCAAGCCAATGTTTTTTGCACTTTTATTAGCCTGAGCACTGAAATATCATAAACCAATTAAGCTGTCGGGCTTCACGCGGTCATCAGGGGCGGTTTAGGGGCCGAAAAATTATACTGTATATATAAGGAAAATTTTGTTTTTTACCTCTATATATTATTTTTTGAATCTCCTTCACATAGTCCAAAAGTGTAGCTTAGTGGTCAGGGGGGTTCAAAATCTTTGTAAGGTCATAGGTTCAATTCCTACTAGGTATAATCTTCTTTAACTTTTTCCTTTTTGAACCCCCTTTGCGGATATCCTGCCTCCACCACTGGCGGTCATACATGTATAATTATAAATTTAGTTGATAATAGAAAAGATAAAAAATTTTGATTAAAATATAATATAAGACATATGAAAATGTAAATCAAATGTACAAAAAAATAGATATAAAAAACAGAAAAGGAATAAAAGTGTAACTGTCACAACTCAAATTCCCCTACGTTGGTATCGTGATGGCACCTAGTATTAAGGACTATGTAACCTAACATTACTGAATACCAACAAGGATAATAATAATATTTAATCCTTTCTAAAATGAACTCTCTATACTAAATACAAGTCATAAGATCTATAGAGTTTTACTACAACTTCTAAATACAACTATTCATAAATAAGTAAAGACAGTGTATGAACCAAATAGGACGATGCCCAGCAAGTATCAAGACTAACCTCGGTGGAGTAGTGACAAGGAATAGTCAAGACACCTACTGGTCGAATAAACTGAACAACTATAAGTATAGGAACAACAGAATATGATATCTACATAAAGACTATGCAATATGGCTAACAGTACAGTAATTGAAATAAGAAAGGAAACAACAAGTATCACCAGAATACCATAAAAATGACACAGAGGAGTGAATAGAACACAACCTAAATCCGGAATCACATATACAACAAGGACAAGTAATAACTCAGCAATCATAACCGTTTGCACATCAGGTTTTAGTAAAATCCACAAGGTACCGAACCTCAAAAACTCACAACTCACGGGTCTCAATACCGAACCCTAACACTGGGAATCATGTGCCCTTATAACACCTCATAACCGCACAGACGACTCACATGCCTATAGAGCCATTCTCACATATAAGGTAAATACAACAAGGGTATCTATACTAAACGATATCCAGAAAATCTCTTAGCCAATAAGAATGCTTAACTACGTGTACGCTGGTGCAAGTATCCTAAAATAGTTTCAAACCAACTAGTAAGCATAAGAAAAGAAACGGACAGCACGTAGAATATTTCTTCGCAACTTTCAAAAGTTAAAGTTCACACCGACAAGAGTAACACAACACAATTATCAACAACAAGAATGCCCCCAGGCCAACACAAGACATCACAAATCAATCTCTGACATAACCCACCGTGTCTCGCCACGTCTGCAATAGTAAAGTGAATGTCCGCCTTGTCTCGCCACACGCACAAAATAATGTTCGCACCTTGTCTCGCCACATGTGCAACCCACATATACATATTCCACCTTGTCACGTCGTATGTGCAATATCAATAGTAATCATGGCATGACAAAAATCTCGTGCAAATCCCCATATCATCAACTGCACTATAGAAACCTTGTGCATCACCACAACAAGTACAACAACAAAAATGATAATACTACAAAGTACGACAAGTAAATCAACTCAAGAACCTTCAGTCATAAAAAAATGGTAGAACTAGTTCACAAGGAATAACCATAATAAAGAATACTAGGCGTAATAAGAACAACTCAAGAGGGAAGAAAATAATATGTAACAACGGCCCCATAATGTACGTTTTCAACAGCAAGAAACTAACATGAGTCAAATAATTCCAAATAAGGGAGGCATAGGATATCTAAGCTTCTTTTAAGGTTGGGAAATTACGAAAGAGATACAACAAATTCTATTAAAGGTAGACAGAGGGAAGATAACCATAACCTCAATTAGGGATGGACAATTACAAAAGAGATAACTACAAATTAAAATAAAGATAAGCAGATAGGGGAATGATAACATGGCAATAGAAGAGATAATGGTTCCAATTATGGCATATATGAATCAAATAAAAAATAAGAGTGGATCATGAAGCACATAGTTCTAATTAAAGCAGGTAGAGGCGAAAATAGCAATTAAGGAATGTAATCATGACAAGGACAACTGCATATTCAATGAATACAAGGACCTAGGAACATTAAATGACCAATTTACACAAATAGGTCTGATCAAGTACTCGTCACCTTGAATATATGGACTACAATCAATATAAGACTCAAATCCTAAGGGGTAGTTCCCCCACACAAGGTTAAGCAAGATACTTACCTCAAAGAAGACAAACTGATACTCTAAATGAACTTCTCCAGTGAAATGAGCTTCGTACAACTAAAATCTAACCAAAATAACTTCAAATCACAAATAAAATTCATAAGAAACTATTTCGGATTATAAAGACTCAATCTTTCTCAAAATCTAAAAATCGATCCTAAAACTCGACCGCAGGCCCGCACCTTGGAATCTGAAAAAATTTATAAAATTCGAACATGGATTCAATTATAAGTCCAACCATACTAATTTCATCAAATTCCGATACCAAATCTATGTTCAAACCCAATTATTCTCTTTAGAAAAGTTTTGGTTCAAAATCCCAAATTCTCCATTCAAAATATGGATTAATTCAAAAAATGAACTTCTATAATCATATTAATTTACAAAGTTATACCTATATACTGACCCCCATGAAAATACATGAAGAACATCGCAAAATGACGCGGTCTGATTTTTTTATAACCAAGGATTTTCGCTTTTGCGACAAAAATATCCGCACCTACAAATTTTCAGCTGTCATTTCCGCTTTTGCGGACCATTTTTCACACCAGCGGGTCCGCATATGCGTAACCGACTTTGCATCTGCGAAGCACCAACACCAACTCTCTTACAGACAATGAGTATAACTTCCTCATACGATGTCCAAATTCGACGATTCATTTTTCTACAGCTCCATAATTATGATATGGATGTAAAAACACAAATTGGAGATTATTTTCTTAATATTCTACCATTTATGCTTGAAGAAACGACGAAGAAACATAAAAAACGAGCGCAACACAAACCAAACCTATCTGAAACTCACCTGAGCCTCTCGGGGCCCCGTCCGAACATACCAATAACTTCAATAACTTAACACTGGCCCGCTCGAAGCCTCAAATCACATCAAACAACAACGAAACAACAAATCGTACCATGAATCAAATCTGTGAACTTCCAAATCTTCCAACTTCTAAAACTCGTGTCGAAACCTATCAAACTAACTCGGAATGACGTCAAATTTTGCAGGCAAGTCGCAATTGACATAACGGAGATGTTCCAACTCTCGGAATCGCACTCTGACCCCGTTATTACCAAATTCAACTATTGGTCAAACCTCTCCACCTTCTAAACTTCAACTTATCCTACTCTCGCCGAAGGGCTTCAAATCACCCTATGGACCTCCAATTCCAATTTCGAACGCACGCCTAAGTCAAACATCACCATACAAAGCGGTTGAATTATCTAAGACCTATTCTGAAGCCATTTACATAAAAGTCAAATTTCGGCCAACCCTTGCCGCTTAAGCTTCCAAAACTTGAATCCTTCTTCCGATTTGGCTCTGAATCATCTGGTAACTAATTCAACCACGCACACAGGTTGATGTGCATAATATAATGCTTCTCAAGGCCTTATGCCGCCGAACGGAACTTAAATTCTAAAAATGACTGGTCGGGTCGTTATATCCTCCCCCTCTTAGTACAAACGTTCGTCCTCAAACGTGCCAAGAATCACCTCGAAGTCTTCAAATCACTGAATGCACACCTCCAAAACATAGTGACCCCACGTCATCCCAATCTAAATAAACCTGACGACACCATCTCAACTGCAATTTACCCTTTCTACAAACACCGATAAGCTTTATGGCAAAAATTCTCACATTCCATTCATTTCCAAAAGATCTGATTCTAACTCCATACTCAGTATCAGTCTGAACCAGATGAAACAACTCATGCATAAACCCACAAGGTAATACCACACAAGATAACACATCATACATAGGCCCTTAATAACACTTCTCATCACAATAGCTGCCCGTAATCAAAAACCAGCACCAGCAATTAGCCTCATATCTGATAGGAACCCATTTCAAATCTCCACAATACTGACGATGCTGCATGAACAAAGAAGACCACGTAAGTATACACCCGAATTAACAAGTCACAACTAATACCACCGGGCATACCCTGCAAGCTCAAACTCAAGAAGAACAGAACGAAAATGACTGAATATACAAAAGGAACACATAAGAGAAATATCAAACAAGCCCGACAGGCACAACTCTCTATCAGTACCATACTATGAACCAATTTAAATAGGAAAAATCAAAGCACATGAACAAATCATAAGGATTTTATCCTGGTATAACTCTCCATCACAGCATGCAATCCGACTAAAACATATAAAATCACATGAAATTGCAAGGTCTTACCCTCAACTCTAAATCAGAGGTCGAATATATATCATACCAATTGAAATCTTCAACTAACTCAGTTCTGCCAAAAAAATCACAACACTTACTAAACTCTAACCCTGGTAGAGTACCAATTCAGAAATCATAACCAAGGATACTCGGGAATCACATCAGAACCTACCATAATGAACAACATGAACTCACTTCTAGTCTCATAACTCGCAATGTGGAATAAAAACAAACAATAATAAAATGCTAACATGAAACTCACCCATAAGTGAAGCAACAAATAAGGGAACTCATCCCGATAAGAGGAACCGAAATAAAAGTACGAATGGTGCCCCTCTGTAACAAGTCAAATGCATACATGTATGACATCATCTGGCACAACGGCCTCCAACCTACTATATGAAACATATCAACGGGTCAGGCCTCTCCCTATTGGGCGCGCTCTACTAGCCTGAATACCCCATCGTGACACATCTGTCCAGAGTGTGGACAATTTCTTAGCATGTGGCTGGTATCTCAAAAGTCAACGCAAACTCTTTACTGACGTGGCTGTGGAAACTGTGCAGTACGGGTACCCTAAGACCCATGAGCACCTGGAATAATGTACAAAGCCGAAAGTGCAAACTAAACTGGCTGAACCACAAAACCTTTGCCATGTTGTATCCTGCCTCCAAAGTAAGGACCAGTATAGCTCTCGAGCCTACGAGGCCTTCTCGCCTCCTTGTCCTCTTTCTTATGGCCCTACTTGTCCTCTCTCTCCTGACTTCACATGTCCTCTCTCTTATGGCCCTACTTGCCCTCTCTCTCCTGATCCCACATGCCCTCTGCTCGGCGAGCAATCCCTACCACCAGCTGAAACAAAACATCCAACTCTAACTCCCGAGCATTTCTAAACGAATATCGTGCATGAGCCCCTCAATGAATCTATGGACACGCTCTCTAAGGTAGTGACCAAAGTAGGTGCATGCCTGGCCAAATCAGTGAATCTCACGACATACTCTGACACTGACATAGTGCTCTGACGCAGCTGCTCAAACTCCGTGCACTATGCATCATGAAGGGACTGAGGTACAAACTCTCTCAGGAACATGTCTGAAAACTGAACCCCATGTGAGTGAAGCTTACTCGGCTCGGCTACCCAACTCATACGTCCGCCACCACTGATAAGCCGCTCCCCTGACCTAAAACGTAACAAAAGCAACCCCGCTCGTCTCTATAATACCCATAGTATGAAAAATGTGGTGATACTCCTCCAGGATACCCTGGGGATCCTCTTTCACCAATCCACTGAATATAAGAGGGTGGTACTTCTTGTACCTCTCAAGTCTAAGATGTTCTTCCTTAGATGTTGTTTCCCTAACCCCGGGCTGAACTGGGACCACAAACTATGTCTCCATGACACCTGGAACCTGACCAACATGAACTCGCTGCTATGGAGTGTGGGCGTCGGGAGTATGAGCTCCTTCCCCGGTCCTTGAAGTAGCTGGTGCAACCAGAATCAACCCCGCCTGAGCCAATGTACCAAACATACTTAGGAACTGTGCTAAGTTCTCCTAAGTCCGGGGGTAAGAGCAGGCACTTCAGGTACCTTTCCCCCAACTGGAACTACTGGTGGCTCCTCAACTCCTGCTCTAGTAGGTTCCGTAGCTGCGGCACGTGCTCCTAGTGGCCTCTGCCTCTGTCCCTAGCTACATCTGTTCCTCGGGTAACGTCATCAGGAACTGCATCTCGTGTCCTCACCATCTGTGAGAGAATGGAACGATAAAAGTTTAAAATTCGAGATCAATGAACTCACATGATAGGGATGAAGGAAATGAAATCTTCCTAATACTTATGTAGCCTCTCAAAGATAAGTCCAAACGTCTCTGTACCGATCCACAAGACTATACTGAACACGCTTATGACTTGTAGCACCCATGAACCTAGAGCTCTGATACCAACTTGTCACTACCCCAATTCTCCTCCGTTGGGTATCGTGATGGCACCTAGTCTTAGGGACTAGGTAAGCCTAACATTACTGAACAACAACAATGATAATAATAACATTTAATGCTTTTTGAAATGAACTCTCTATACTAAATACACTTTCCCAAAACCTGGTAGTACAAGTCATAAGCTCTATAGAGTTTAACAACAACTTCTAAATACAACTGTTCATAAATAAATAAAGACAATGTATGAACAAAATAGGACCGTGACTTTGAAACCAGGGAAAGTTGTAGAAGGTTTACCTTGAGTCTCCACAACAGCAATATGTGCTGCTAGCTAACGATCAACTGGCTACGCAATACCTGGATCTGCACAAAAATGTGCAGAAGTGCAGTATGAGCACCCCATGGCGATGCCCAGTAAGTATCAAGACTAACATCAATGGAGTACTGACGAGGAACAGTCAAGACACCCGATGGTCTAATAAACTGAACATGTATAAGTACAGAAACAACAAAATAGGATTTCTACATAAAGACTATGCGATATGGCTAACTATACAATAATTGCAATAAGGAAACAACAAATATCAACGGAATACCATAAAAATGACACGGAAAAATGAATAGAACACAACCTAAATCCAGAATCACATATACAACAAGGACAAGTAATAACTCAGCAATTACAACCGTTTTCACATCAGGTTTTAGTCAACTCCACGAGGTACCGAACCTCGGACAAATCACAACTCACGAGTCTCAATACCCGAACCCTAACACTGGGAATCCTGTGCCCTTATAACACCTCATAATTGCGCTGACGACTCGCGTGCCTATAAAACTATTCTCACATAGAAGGAAAATACAACAAGGGTATATATACTCAACGATATCCAGAAAATCTCTTACCCAATAAGAATCCTTAACTACGTGTATGCTGGTGCAAAGTGTCCTAAAATAGTTTCAAACCATAGTAAGCATAAGAAAAGAAATGAATATCACGTAGAATATTTCTTCACAACTTTCACAAGATACAGTTCGCACCGACAAGAGTAACACTACACAATTATCAACAACAAGAATTCCCCTAAGCCAACACAAGTCATCACAAATCAATCCCTAATATAGCCCATCTTGTCTCCCCACGTGTGCAATAGAAAGTGAATGTCCACCTTGTCTCGCCACACGCGCACAATAATGTTCCCACCTTGTCTCTCCACATGCACAACCCATATATACATATCCCACCATGTCATGCCGCATGTGCAATATCAATTGTAGTCACAGCACAGCATAAACCTCATGCAAATCCCCATATCAACAACCGCACGACAGAAATCTCTTTCATCACCACAACAAGTACAACAACAGAAATAATAATACTACAAAATACGACAAGTAAATCAACTCAAGAACCTTCGGTCACAAGAAATGGTAGAACTAGTTCACAAGGAAAAACCATTACAAAGAATACTAGGAGTAATAAGAACAGCTCAACGGGGAGGAAAATAATATGTAACAATGGCCCCACAATGTACGGTTCAACAGCAAGCAACTACTAAAAGTCAAATAATTCCAAATAAGGTCAAGTAAACTAAGGCATGGGATATCTAAGCTTCTTTCAAGGTTTATAAATTACGAAAGAGATGCAACAAATTCCCTTAAAGGTACACATCGGGAAGATAACCATAACCTCAATTAGGGATGGATAATTACAAAAGAGATAACTATACCTTCAAATAAAGACAAGCATTTAGGGGAATGATAACATGGCAATAGAAGATATAACATTTCAAATTAAAGCACATATGAATCAAATAAAAAATAAGAGTGGATCATGAAGCAGTTAGTTCTAACTAAAGCAGGTAGAGGTGAAACTAGTAATTAAGGAATGTAATCATGACAAGGACAACTGCATATTCAATGAATACAAGAACCTAGGAACCCTAAAAGACTAATTTGCACAAATAAGGCCGATCACGTACTCGTCACCTCGCGTACACAGACTACAATCAACAAAGAAGACTCAAATCCTAAGGGGTAGTTCCCCCACACAAGGTTAGGGAAGATACTTACCTCAAAGAAGACAAACTGATACTCTAAATTAACTTCTCGGGTGAAATGATCTCATACAGCTCAAATCTAACCAAAATAACTTCAAAGCACAAATAAAACTCATAAGAAACTATTGAGGATCATAAAGACTCAATCTTTATCAAAATCTAAAAATCGATCCCAAAAGTCGACCCCGGGCCTGCACCTCGGTAGCCAACAAAATTTACAAAATCCGAACACTCATTAAATTACGATTCCAACCTAATTTCATCAATTTTCGATACCAAATCGATGTTCAAACCCAATTATTCTCTTTAGAAATGTTTTTGATAAAAACCCCCAATTCTCCAATCAAAAAATTGATTAATTAAAAATATGAACTTCTGTAATCATATTAAAATACAAAAAATATACCTACGTACTGACCCCCATGAAAATACGATAAGAACGCCGCAAAAATTACCTCAATTGGAGCTCTAGAACTCAAGTTATGCTCAAAATACCAAAATGACGCAATTTGATTTTCTTATACATAGGGATTTTTGCTTTTTGCGAATAAAATATCCGCACATGCACATTTTCAGCTGTCATTTCCGCTTTTGCGGACCATTTCTTGCACCAGCAGCTCCGCAGATGTGGACCCAACATCGCATCTGCGAAACACCAGCATCAGCTCTCTTCTCCGACACTAAAATGAGCATAACTTCCTCATACGATGTCCAAATTCGACGATTCTTTTTTCTATAGCTCCATAATTACGATAAGGATATAAGCTTCAATAAAAACAGAAACTGGAGATTATTTTCTTAATATGTTACCATTTATGCTTGAAGAAACGACGTTGAAACATAAAAAACAAGCGCAACACAACTCAAACCTATCTGAAACTCACCCGAGCCCCTCGGGACCCTGTCCGATCATACCAATAAGTTCAATAACCTAACACGGAACCGCTTGAAGCCTCAAATCACATCAAACAACAAAGAAACTACAAATCACACCATGAAACAAACTTATGAACTTCCAAATCTTCCAACTTCTAAAACTCGTGTCGAAACCTATCAAACCAACCCGGAATGAAGTGAAATTTTTCAGGCAAGTCCCAATTGACATAACGGAGATGTTCCAACTCTCGGAGTCGCATTCCGACCCCGTCATCACCAAAGTCAACTTTTGGTCAAACCTCTCTACATTCCAAACTTCAACTTTTCCATTTCGCCGAAATGCTTCAAATCACCCTATGGACCTCCAAATCCAATTCTGGATGCACGCCTAAGTCCAAAATCACTATATGAAGCTGTTGAAATCATCTAAATCATCTTACCGCTTAAGCCTCCAAAACTTGAATCCTTCTTCTGATTTGGCTCCGAATCACCATGTATATGAATTCATCCATGCACGCAGGTCAATAACTATAATATGAAACTTCTCAAGGCCTTATGCCGCCGAACGAAACCTAAATTCTCAAAAAGAGTGGTCGGGTCATTACATTTACATAACTCTTCTAGCATGCCTTTGATTTATATTTGTCCACAAATAATTTTAATTATTGTAAACAATATCATTTGTTATTAATAAATGTATAATATAGAGACATTTGGTCTAAAAGAAAATAGGTAACTCTAGTACGAAGAAGAAATACGATTTTAAAATGAAACACAAATTGATAATGCGTTCATAAGAAATCCATATACAATAAGAAAAACATGTAAGTCCAGAAATTAATATAACAATAAAATAAAAATAATGTTCGGACATATTATTAATTTGACTTTGTATTTACTTCTATTATTATTTAGTATCTGGTAACCATTGATTGGACCAATTTGGATTCTTGCCGCCAAGCCATGTAGGGCTCTTTATAGAAGAAAACAGGATCTGCTGGTGTTTCAGCCCGAATGCCTAGCTAACGCCAAGGTGGGGCTGGCGTTTCAGCCCAAACGCCTGGCTAACGCCAGGCAGGGTCAGTGTGTTTGGCTCTGTCGCCCGGCTATCGCCCGGGTGTCTCTTTTCGCTTATTTTTCGACGTACTTGCATCTTTTTAGCTCCGTTTCCATCTCCACTTCACCTACACATGAAATAACTCCATTAAGCACATAACAAGTGTAATTTTATCATTAATGCACATAAAATGTAAGGTATATCACATGTTAAACTATGCAATTTAGTCTCGCATAAGTCGCGTTCACACTGGGTTGAAGATTTTAGTCTCCGCATCCGCGTCCATGGCTATGCATTCGTGTAGTGTTGAGAGAGGGTTGGTCAGTCTATATGGGTTATCGTATTCGGAGTGAGTTGTACATGATCTTTGAAGTCTATTTGTGTGTTTCATCGCATTTTCAAAAGCTTTGCCTTGACTGCGTAGTGTAAAGTGAGGTAGTGTGGATTTGTGCTTCGTGAATGCGAGGCCTCTACCGCGTTCCCATAAGAGGGATGTCTGAGCAGATTATAAGTACTCTATTTTGGGGGTCCCAATCTTTTTAGCATTTTTGGAGCTATGGAGCTCGGATTGAGGCGATTCTTCAAGAAATTTTCATCATATGGATTGGGGTAAGTGCTCTCTACTCGGTTTTGGAAATTGGTTGATGTATTTTAAAGAGCAAATTGTGGGTTTTAGCCTAAAGTTTCATAAAGCCAATTTTTGAGTTTCAAACATCGATTTGTAGTCGAATTTGAGTAAAACTAGTATGGTTGGACTCGTAATTGAATAGGTTGTCGAATTTTGTGAATTTTGTTGGGTTTTGAGGTGCGGGCCCAGGTTGGACTTTTTGGCCGATTTTGGACTTTTCATTAAAGATTCGACCTTTATCGATTAGGTTTCTTTTCTTTGGCATTATTTGATGTATTTGAGTTGGTTTTGGCTAGTTTCTAGCCGTTCAGAGGTTGGTACACGCATGATGGCATCTTTGGGGTATCGTTTGGCTTGCTCGGTATTGGATTTGGCTTGTTCGAGGTAACTAATACTTCGAAACTTGGTGCTGAGGGTATGAAACCCCGAATTTCCTGTTATGTGTTTGTTGTGAGGTGACGCACATGCTTGGTGCGGGCATGTGGGAATGCACCATGTGAATCGTAACTCTGTTATTTATCTGGTACTGTGTAGTTACCTGATCTTAAATATAACTATGAAATCTCTGTGTACTAAAGCTATTAAGTTGTGATCCATGTTAGGAACCATGTCTAGGCTACATGTTTATTCTGTTGGGACCCATTGAGGTCATTACTGTTGTTGAGTTAATTGCTTACATTGCAATTTCATACTCAGTCATGTTCATTCATTTCATATAATATCTCAGTCTCTGTTGCTGCATATTGACCTATCATATCATCATTTTTGGCCAGTTTCATGGCATTGTGAGCCCGGGAGATTGGAGAAATTGATGATGGAGTGAGGTTGAGGGCCTGATTATGAAATTATTGTACTGTGGCATGTGAGTTGTCTGTGCAGTTTATCGCGCATGGGATTAATAAGCCCTTTCGGAGTCTATACACACCCCTAATGAGCGTAGATACCTACTGAGTGCGAGTACCGAGTTATTGGGAGGATTGAGTGGTTTGTTACTTATTGAGTACATGGGGTCGGTTATACTCATACTACACTTATGCACCTTGCGTGCAGATGTTGGCTGTTGATATTGCTATGTTCAATGGGAGCTGGATTTGAAAATGTACCTGCATTCCAGTGGTAGCTACCTCTTGTTCGTGGTAGCCTTAAATTTTTAAAAACTTGTTTATGTACATTGGGAATAGATGATGTTATTTCATACTAGCTTTTTAAGTTCTAATATTAGAAGCTCATGATTTGTATTATCAGTCCTTGGGAAAATGTATACGATTTAGATGCTTTCCTTCATTTAATTGTCTTATTAATTTCATTGAAATCAGATATTTGTTAATTGCCTTACCTAGCGGGTTGAGTTAGGTGCCATCACGGCTAGTTGGATTTTGGGTTGTGACATGTTGGTATCAGAGCTCTAGGTTCATAGGTTCTACAAGTAATGAGCAAGTGTCTAGTAGAGTATTGCGGATCGGTATGATAACGTCCATACCTATCTTCAAGAGGCTAAGGACATTTAGGATATACTTCCCATCTTTCTTTCCTTATCCTGCGACATTGATTCAGCTTGAAGCATAACTCTTTGAATTCTTTCAACGCATTCGTATGTGCATGTGAGTGCTCGGTATGAGATATGCATTGTCGGCTTGTGATTCCATGGATGAGGTGTGAGATGTGTTTTCAATATGCTAATTATGGACCAGTCTGGAGGACTTGAGACTGTGCATTGACTATAGCTTAAGCACGGGGATTTTGGTTGTTTCAGCACGTGCTTTTAGACTTATACGTCTGGTAGTGTCCCTATGAGCAGAATTCATGGCTCGATGAGTGGCAGGATGGATACGTGATGAGTATGATGTGACTGCGAGATGTGTTAATATGGTTTGAATGTGATGAGAAGAGTTTGCTTCAGATGTAGAAAGGGCTATTAGGTGTTTGATTTTATCTTAATTTGATCTATAGTCTCGAGATATGAGTATATTGGAGGATCCTTCATGTTGTCTAACTGTGGAAGGAATTAGGTTCTCAGGCCTTGTTGTTGAGTTCAGACTCAGGAAGATTAAGTGATTGCATAGTAGTTGTGGCTTTGAAAGGGTAGAAGAGGTTTCAGTTTGAGGCTAAGCATGTGGATTACAACCTGTGAGATAATCTACGGTTGTATGAATTTTATGATGTGTTTGGAGGATTTCTTTTCTACTAGTGGGTTAATTGTGCAATTTTAGTTCGGATCAGTGGTAATGGTTGACCTAACCGTCACGAAGATTAATGTGAGAGTCGCAGATGGTTGGTGTTACATGACTTTATAAAGGATTAGTTGAATCTCAATGTGGTATTATGGCAGTAATGGGGTGTGGTTATTGTAAGTTATCAGATGTTTTATTCCATGGAATTGATCCATGTGGGGGTGTCTGCTATCGTCGAGTTGATTGCATAGTTATGTGCTACGTTGGTTTCGATTTGAGGTATACTAGTGAATCATCTATGACTTGTAGAGGTTGAGATTGAGGATGACTCAAGTTAGGAAATTTCTGGATGCGGGTTGTGTTATACTCTATGGGTATATGAGAATCATGGAATGATTGAGTGGTTATTTGTGAGGGATGTAGTGTTCATGGAGTAAGAATTTGCTTAGTTATGTTAAGGTGGGGTTACTTATTTGGGTGTCGTCGTGCTAATGGGACCCAAGTCATTTGGCCAATTCGGGACGGTGAAATTGAGATTTGAGCAGAGTGGATGAATCTCAAGAATAGTTCTAATGGATTTAAGATTTATATGTAGCAATTAAGAATTTCATATTGGTATATGGCTAGAATCTGAGAATTTCATTGGGTGGTGTCGAGACTCATGGTATTTCTATATCATTATGGATTCTACATATCATTACCAACAGGTGAAGGAAAACAGTTTTGGGTTCGAAAAAGGTCTCTTTAGAGTGGGTATCTTGGTTGTGGTACTTGTAGGGTGCTTGAGAGAGAATTCAACGGCTTATGGGTCTTAGGGCGATCTGGTTTTATGCTAGCGCTGGTAGGGTGAGTTTTGGTTAAGGATCTTGGTGTTCTAGCAAAGAGAAGTATCAATTTGAAGGCAATTTGAAGGAACTCAGAGAAATAGGACAACCTGGTAGTAGGTCAGATCAGCACGGTAATGGATATGATCGGGCCTTTGGGTACTATGATGTGGTGAGTTTCTATAGGTATTTTGTGGCAATAATATTGGTCTTGATGACTTGGTTGAGTTAGAGAGATTCAGCTATGATCGCTTGGTTATGTGAAAATAGGTTTTGAAGAGTTCTCGATGATTTCTATCGCGGTTCGAGGTGGATATTTCCTACTAGCATGAGAAACATGTTGCATATTGTGATTTTCTCCTGGATGATATAAAATGGAAGGTTCCTGGCTAATTGAGTATTTAGTTTTCTTGTGACTCATAATGGATTATGAGATTCTTGTACTTTTCATATGATGGCGTGATAGATGTGGTATGTTGTGCGGGATCGAGATTTGCATGTGCAAGGTCAATATTTAGTTTTGAAGAGAAGGTCATGAATTCTTAGACAACATGGAAGGTTTCAAATGTCTAGATGGATGCTATAACTACTTGGTAATCCCGAGGAGGTGCGCATTTTAGACGGCGCAGTTAGTTTTGACCTACGGATGCTTCATTGGTATTTCGGTACTCGCCTGACTAATCGACTGTTGATAGTCAGATTTTTTCTATGTGGCACGAAATAATTATAGAAGTATTCCTGGTGGGATAATCGTGTACGAGGGATGTGTTAGATATTTGGGCGTTGGAGTTGGGATCAAATATGGTAATTCGTGTGTTCTAGGGATTTGGAGATAGGGAGTTCTCAGGAGAAGATTATTTGTACTTGTGGACTGCGATGTTTTTGCCAAAGCTATCCAGATAATAGTATGTGTTATGACTCAGTCATTGTGGATTTTCAAGGGGTTAATTATCTATTTGTGGATAACCAGTGTTGATTTGGGAGCTCATTGGTAGGCCTAATGAAGATGTGTATTCTACACCGGGTCATATATGCTGACTCGACGCCATTATTGTAGAAAGGTGTGTCATTTGGTTAGAGTGAGGTTGTTCGTGTTCTGATATATTCTATGTGTTATCCTTCTATAATACGACAAATTGTGATTCATTGGTTATATACACACATAGTGCGGTTCTATTGGGGCCTTATAGCGGAATTTAAGCTAGATAGGTATTTGGGTGATGCATGACGAATTGCACATTCGTTAAGTTCTTTCGGGTCTTTTGTGGCATTGTGTTATTCGCTTCTCCATATTCATGGTCATGCACATTGCGTACCTGATGTCGAGTTGCGCATAGTTATTGATTTTGAGCAGGGCAGCTTAAAGTATCTCATATGGGCCAGTGTTTGGATTGGCTAACGTATTACGGCAGAGTTATGTTGAGATATGATCCTTTGTGTTAGATTCGTGTGTTATGGTTCTACGATGTGTGATGGGCTTTTAGCAATGCATTGTGGCGGTATTTGTTGATCTTGCAGGACGGTTCTCTCGTTTGAGTCATTTTTCATGTTTGAGTACATTTGAATTATTGTGTATAGGTGCATGGATAGCACGGTTTGTGGCTATGGGTAGTACTCGTGTGGCATGTCAGTATAGTAGTTGGTATTTGATAAGATGAAGTCGTCATATCTAGGATGGGTGCTATCGGATTTGATTGCGGTATATCTAGAAGGATAATATCAGAAGTTGGCTAAGAAAATTAGCTATAGTTTTTGTTGAAGGTTAGGGAACTCCAAGACTTGTTGATCTGATGAACGGTTATGAGTCTCCACGTGTTTCTTTAATCAAAGCATACGATGTTTTAGAACGAGATTTTATTTGACATAAGGTTTATTACCGAAATTGGGTTGTTTTGGGCAGCTACTATGATGGGAGATTTTGCTATGAGAATTTGAGTTATGCGATATATCATATGATTACATCTTAGGTTATGGTGATGGATTGATACAACTTTTTCAGGTTTATAGAGTGTGTAGATGCAATATGCGGGTCTTATAAGAAATTCCAGATATTGGAAATTGGATTCTAAGGTTTTTGAGGTAAGGTTGAATTAAGGATTTTTAGTTATGTTGTGTCGTCAGACTTATATGGATTAGGGTAACGTGGGGTCACCCCTGGGTGTGTGCATGGTAAGGTTACACGGTGACTTGATGGCTTAATAAGAACTCTAGGAACATTCAAGGACGAACATATGTTTAAGTGGGGGAAGATGTAACGACCCGATCGGTCATTTCGAGCATTTGCACTTCGCTCGGTTGTTTAGGGGCACGAGTAGTTGTGTATGATGTATTATGACTTATGTGAATCGTGAGTTTTGGTTTTTAGGTTGCTTAGAATTGATTTGGAAGAATGATTCCCAGCTAGGAAGCATTAAATTGGAAGAGTTGACCAAGTTTCACTTTTTAGTATTTAACCTCGTATTGGATTTTTGATGGGTCCGTCAGGTCCGGATGGTGATTTTGAACTTCAGAGTATGCCCGGGTTTACATTTGGATGGTTCTAGAAGGTTTTAGAAAAAATTGGCACAAATTGACGGATTCAGATTGTGGTTCCTGGAATTGGAATAGCTTCATTATGTCATTTGAGACTTGTGTGCCAATTTTGGGTTCATTCCGCATTGATTTGCTATGTTTAGGCACGTCATACAGAAGTTGAAAAGTTCAAAGTTCATCAAGTTTGAATTGAGGTGTGATTCATCGCTTAGATGTTTTTATGTGTGATTTGAGGCCTCGAGTAGGTCCGTATTATGTTATAGGACTTGTATGTATATTTGGGCGGGGTCCCGAGGAAATTAGGTGAATTTTGGTGGTAATTCGGATCATTTCAAATGGTTTTTGCATTGCTATTTTTCTGTTGTTACTTGTTGTTTCTGGTGTTCTTCGCGATCGCGAAGTCTTGGCCACGACCACGAAAGGTGTTTGGTCAATGGAGCTATTTGTTCTTCGCGTTCGCGCTTTTGAGGTCACGTTCACACTGGGTTGCAGATTTTAGTCTTCGCATCCCCGTGCATGGCTATGCATTCGCGTAGTGTTGAGTGGGGGTTGGTCAGTCTATATGGGTTCTTCATCGCGCTCGCAGTTAGTTGTCCGTGATCGTGGAAGTCTGGTCGTGTGTTTCATCGCATTCGCTAGGGATTTGCCGCAAACTCTTAGTGTAAAGTGAGGCAGTGTGGGCTTATGCTTCGCAAACATGAGGCTTTTACCGCGTTCGCGTAAGAGGGATGACTGGGCAGATTATAAGTACTCTATTTCGAAGGTTTCAGCGATTTTAGCATTTTTGGAGCTATGGAGCTCGGATTTAGGTGATTCTTGAAGCAATATTCACCTTGTCGATTGGGGTAAGTGTTTTCCACTCGGTTTTGATTATATTTCATGAATCTATATTCATTTTGGCAATTGGTTGATGTAGTTTAAAGAGGAAATTGGAGGTTTTAGCCTAAAGTTTCATAAATCAGATACTTGAGTTTTCAACATCGATTTGGAATGGGATTTAAGCCAAACTTGTATGATTGGACTCGTAATTGAATGGGTTGTCGGATTTTATAAATATTTTCAAATTCCGAGGTGCGGGCATGTGTTGGACCTTTTGGCCAATTTTTGGCTTTTCATTAAAGATTCGACCTTTATTGATTGAGTTTGTTTCTTTTAGCATTATTTGATGTATTTGAGTTGCTTTTGGCTAGTTTCGAGTCATTCGGAGGTCGGTACGTGCGTTATGGCATCTTTGGGACATTGTTTGGTTTGCTCGATATTGAATTTGAATTGTTTGAGGTATAACACTTCTAAACTTGGTGCTGAGGTATGAAACCCTGAATTTCGTGTTATGTGTTTGCTACTGAGGTGATACGCATTCTAGGTGACGGGCGTGTGAGAATGCACCGTGTGAATCATAACTCCATTATTTATGTGGTATTGTGTAGTTACATTATCTGTAACCATGAAATCTCTACGTACTAGAGTTATTGAGTTGTGATTCATATTAGAAACCATGTCTAGGCGACATGTTTATTCTGTTGGGACCCATTGAGGTCATTACTGTTGTTGAGCTAATTGCTTACATTGCAATTTCATACTCAGTCATATTCATTCATTTCATATCATATCTTAGTGTCTGTTGCTACATATTGACACATCATATCATATTTGGGCCAGTTTCATGGGTGTTTACCGTGAAAATGGTAATTACAATTATATTTGATTTTGTGGTTTTAAAAATATGTGGTCTATTTTAATACTAGTTGTTAGGCAGTAGATGCTAAATATAAGTAAAGAAATTTTGATAATAATAAAGGTAAGTAGTGATATTCATACCGAGCTATCAAGAGATGGGGTCTCGAGTTTCTCAAAATAGGGCTTCGAGGTCGAACTCGAGTGCTTGACAGAGGGCAGCCGATGAAGATATAACAGTATTGAGGGCCTCGAAGATGGCCTTTTTATTATCAGAATAAGCTATAAGTGAAGAACAATAAGTGAAGAACAATAAACAGAAAGCAATAAATCAATGGGACAATTGTAGAGAATATTTGAGTTAGAGAGCAGAGAATGTTCTTGTTCTTGTATTGAATATCATATATCGTACAAAATGGCAAGGGTCCCCTTTATATAGGAGGTGAGATCCCAACATAGTACATGTGTAATTATTACAAAGAAATGCAGCTGGTACAACTATTTAATGTCACGGTACGGACATGTACTATTCTTGCAGATTTGGTCACTTTTAACCACGTGCCTTTTGGGAATTTCCCGCTTTTCCATGATGGTCATCAATTTACACTGAGAATCCTCGATATACTTCCTCGATGTCAAACCTCGAACTGTGCTTCGATTCCTCAGAAGACGGGTTATGGAGTGCCATAATGATCATAAAATCGGGCTCTCCAATTTTAGCCGTATACAGATAGTCCCCGCGTTTCTTAGAATAAAGTGATAAGAAACAGTCTGGAATTCTTGCCTCTTTGATATCCTCATTATGACATCAGCCTCGTCAAAACATTGAATGATGTGACATAAAGGCTTTGTTGAGGTCGTTGTTAGCACGATTCTCGAGAAGCCCACAAACCGCTATTGGTTGGACCTTTCTGCTTCTCAAATATGCCCAAATGGCTTATATAAATACTTCAATCGTTTTCCTTTCACACTTTTACAACATCTTCAAGTCTTCAAAATTTAGCTAACATTTCTCTGCTTTCATCCCCTTTCTACGCTTGCATCTTCATCTTCTTTCTTTGAAACTCAGCTACAATTATGGAAAAACCCTCCAAAATGGTTCCTCAAATAGAGGGAGCCGCTTCTTCATCACGCCTGTCTAAGGGAAAACCAAAAATTCCTCCTAGTATCGAGCAGTGTATTCCTGGTCCCTTTGACACCGTCTCCGATTTTACAATCGAGAAACCCCCTTCTACATCGGGCCGATGTGAGCCCATATCTCAGTACTTAAGTGTAGTGACCGAGGTGAAGAAGGTAAAGACAGATTTCCGCTGGGGGATGCGGTACAAGTAAAAATCCCTACAGCTGAGGAAAGCATAGTCACACATAAAGCTGGCTTCCTCAGCGTATATACTTACCCTTTCACTTTAGGCCCCATAGATTCTTCTTCACCGATAGATACGGTGATTCTCGACTTCTGTCGTCAGTTCTGACTGACACTCGGTCAGATTTATCCCTCTTTCTGGAGGATTTTATATATGATTCAATATATCTACAACATGGTCGAGGGAATGGTTTTCACCCTCGGTCACTTGATCAGATTGTATAGCCCTCATCTCTTTCAAGGGGGTTTAATCAAGTTACACCGTCGATCTGCCAAGGCGTTCTTTGTATGTATCGACGAGGAAAAAGACCAGGGATGGATGAGCCAATTTGTTAGAGTCAGAACCTCTGACCTTATCGCTGCTGATAGAATGCCATTCCCGGAGGAATGGAACAAGAAGCGTAAGTATCCCCATACCGAGTATGTTTTATCACCTCTTTTCCTTCTTCTGATCTAACCTCCTTCTCTTTATATTGATTTTGTTCCCATTGTGTAGCCACCGTTTGGTTCCCCGGCACGGTCTAGGACCTTTCGGGATGGATCAAACTTTTGGACTCTCCTTTTCCATACAACAGGAACCATGGTATGCTTTTATTGTTGTCATTTACTTATTCTTTGTAAGTATTCTCTATGGCGGTGAGTTTGATACATCATGCCTGTGTAGGCCTCGGGGAAGGCGTGTCGATGAGACCGCCTCCTCCTGGTGAGGAGGAGGCTTCGAAAACCACCAAGGATAAGAAAAGGAATAAGGAGACACCATCGGATCTCCAAAATCAAGGAAAGCAAAGGCTCGGAAGCCCAAGACCGATGCTACGATCCTAACCTTGATAGCCGCTGAGAGCCTACGTGATGAGGAAGAAGATAATGATACCTTCCCTTTGGTACAAAGGGTAAAATGAAGCGTTGATACTTCAAAAATTGAAGGGCAGAAGGCTACCAAGTCGGGGGTGGCCGAAGCGGACCCACCTTGTGCTGACGAAACACTCGAGGAGGGTTTGGTTGTAGTGCCCAAGCCGTTTATCGGACATGGTATAGTCCATGTTTGTGAGTTGGGAGGGCCTATTTTTGAGAAGTTTTTAGCGGCGAGAGGAATCTCTGATGGAGGTTGATGCTGTAGGTGGATTTCAATCGGGCCCGTCATTTTCTCCAGGGGAGATGAGGGATGCCCATAAAATGGGTGTTGTCGATGTGGGGACCTCTCAGGGAGAGGATGATGCATTCAAATATTATTTCATCGGTGTTGAGGAGGAAACCGATCCCGATGCCCCCGTCGCTCTCGTGGAGGCTGAGAAGCTTCAAAAGCATGTGGTCTTTTTGACATACAATTTGTGCTTCAAGTTTTTATTCTTGTTTTTCTAACTTTCCCTCTTCAGTTGTAGGTCAAAAAGTTGTATGAAAAAGCCTTCTCCAAGCTTCAAGATGAGTTGAATCATCGTGAGGAGGAGCTCGAGAAGCTTATATCGGAGTCAAATGAGCCGAAGGCTCTATGCACCCGAAAAGAGGAGGAGCTGGTCGACCTTCAGGCTCGCTTAGAGAAAACGTTCCAAGAGAAGGCCGAATTCATTGAGCAGTTAATGTGGTACCCATGAACTTATATTTTGTTGTCATAGTTGGTCCTTATTAGCTTGTCTTATGCATTTTGCAGATTGGTCAAAAGGATGCCCTAGTGGGGGCAGCTTCGGGGGGAGATCATGGCCAAGGATGCCGAGATCCTCGAGCTGACGTGACTCCGGGCCTCCTTCGAGGTGCTCAGGGGGAGGCTGCTGCATTATTCGAAGCCAAGTCTAAGGCCGATGAGTTCGTTTCTTCATACAAAAGGGATGTTGCAGCCGCAAATGACCGGGCCAGGGAGATATTCGAAAAGGCCGAGCTAAAACTGGCTCGCGTTGTTGCTCATGCTCGCTTGCAAGCTAGTAGGAAAGCCTTCGAGGAAGCGAGTGCCAAAGGTGTCGATCTATCTACCGAGATTGAAGAAGCCAGGGCCTTAGAGGAAGAATCAGCAATCTCAACTACTTCGGATGAGGGCTCTGGAAGCGACTTTGTATATGGGATCCTCGGGGGAGCTTTGTAAAATACCCTTGTAAATATATTTTTTGGAATGAAAAAGATCTCTTCATTTCATATCTTTGAACTTTTCCCTGTGAAGCTTATGCGAAAGTTAATCTTCGAGTTTTGATTTTAGCTCTTTGGAGCCCGTACATGCAGTAACAGAGATCCCTGAGATCGGATACCTCCTCGAGGCTAGGTTGGTATGGGGGTTTCGATACCTCGAATTTTTTGTGACGGCGTCATTCATATGACATAAGCGTCAAGTGACAGAGGTGGCCCCGTCGGTACACTTTCCCAAAAGTTATAATGGCTTTGTCAAAATTAATTGGTCTTCGAAGTAGATAAATAGTCGCAGCATGCTCTATATATTTGCTCGCTTATTCTTCAGTTTAGGTTCTACAGCTTGCAAAACTAGTTTTTTCCTTTAAGGTTCTCTTCCTTCACTCGGCTCTTCCATTTCTTTAGTTCAAAGCTTTTTCTTGAGCTTTCTTCCGCTTTATCTTTATTCAAATAGTTATGACCGTCGTGCCTAGATCTGTTCACCAGGAAGAGGAAGGTTCTACCTCTGCTTCTTGCCCGGTCGGTGGTACACCGCCGGAGTATGGCGAGTTAACCTCGAGTTGTTTTGCATTGAAGAAAGACTTTGCACTAGAGAAACCCTTCGATGATCCGGGCCATCGAGAGCATGCGTCGTGGTTTATTCGATCGATAGAGGAGAATCACCTCGAGGTCGGGAGGAGAGATTGTGGATGGGTAGAAAATGTGATGTTGTAGATATCTTCCCGAGAAGAGAATATTATGGCCCACGTAGACGGAATCCTAAGCATGTACACGTATCCATTTACATTGGGCCCCCTCGACCTCCTTGTGCTCGAATTCTGCAAAAACATATCGAGTCACTTTTGCTCAGATTCATCCGTCCTTCTGGCGGATAGTGTTGATGATAAGGTACTTCACTGAAAAGGCTGAGCACGACTTTACCCTTAGCCACCTTATCAGATTATATTGGCCTCAGCATTGTCGAGTCCTGATTGCGTTACGATGTCGATCCATCAAGCGTTTTATTGCTAGTAATGATGAGGACCGGAACTGAGGATGGATTAGTCGGTTTGTCCGAGTGAGGACCGTCGACAGTATTCCTGCAGAGTTCCTGTCATTCCCCAAAAATGGAACTTCAAATGTAAGTACTATGTCGCACCTTAGTGCCTTTTGCTCTCGATTATTTATAAGAATGTTTCCTTTTCTCTTCCCCAGTGGTCCCGTGGATGCCGGAGAGATCCAAGATCTTGCCGAATGGACTCGGAGGGTGGCAGCTTTTTCGTCCTAGGATGAACACAAGTGGCGAGATCTGTCGAAGGGCATATGGGAAGAAAAGCACCACGGTATGTGTCATGTGATTGCCTTTCGAGGAATGCTTTTCTTATGTGTATTAACTCTGTCACCGCAGGAGTTGGTGGATTCTCCAAGGTGAGACTGTGCCCCTTCGAGGAGGGGAAGGACCGTCGGCTTTGGAGCCGAGAGAGGATAATAAGAAGAAAAGGTCCTCGATGGATGACGACATTCATAATGAAGCGGGGCCTACCCGGAGGCACAAAGAAGACGCCACCGCTGAAGAGGACCATATATATGTCGGTCATTCTATGGACATCAACTTTCCTTGGGAGGATGGTTCTTCATCTATTGCTCGAACTAGGGGCCCTCCCGAGGTTGCCGAACCTGCTAGGCCTGAGACCTCTAGCCTTGAGGGAGAGGTTCCACGAGATGGAAGGAGCAAGAGTCCTTTACCACCATCTGCTTCCCCCCTCTAAGGTAATTCGAGGGACGTTCAGGGCCAGGGGCCGCCTAAATCAAGTGGGGTCTCGAGCAATCATATCCCCATCGAGAGCGGTTCAACTGAGGCCGATGGGACCAGGCCAGTGGACGCACGCTCAAGTTCGAGTTACTCCGTCATGAGACCAAGTTGCGGGAAGCTTTGGGCAAGGAGAAATCTCTCAGGTTCTTTGCAATATGAAGACAAGAGAGTTGATATATCTTCGATCGGAGGTGAATCAGAGTCGAGACAAGGCAATCTCGAGCAATAGGTAATCTTTGTTATTAGGGAGTACCCACTTCCTTTCCCGTCTTTGAAAAGTAATGTTTCCGTATTTCAGTTGCAGAGAAATATGGAAGCGTTGGAACGCCTTTAGGGCGATGTTGGACAACTCAATCCGGAATGCAATGCGTTGAAGGCGAAGATAGGTATTCATGCTACGACCCAAAGGAATGCTATGGCCAAGGCTTCTGCCCTCAAGGTACAACTCCGCAATGCTCGAGAAAGTGGCTCGATTCAGACTGGCAGGATCGCCAAACTCGAGACTGATCTTTTGAAGATGAAGGACGAGGTCGTGGACATTTGGGCTGAAGTTGAAGAAGTTTTAGCAAAGGACAATAGGAAAGTGGCCTTTTATTTGAAAGATGTTGTTGATGCTCGAGCTGAGCTGTAGGGAGCCTTTGACAGAGAGAGTAGGCTCTTACGCATTGGCCATAGCCTTTTAGTCCCCGAGTGATGTAGCCTCGGCATCTATATCGAGGGTATGCATTTTTAGGGGCCTTACAAGTTCGAATATATAGCCTTGACTTTGATATTAAGGTCTGACAAATTTGTACATGCCTTGCTTGAGGTCTTACAGATTTGTTGTTGCCTCATTAAGGGCTTATAAATTTGAACAATGCCACGTTGAGGTCTTACAGATGCGATATTTCCTCATTGAGGGTGTATAAATTTGAACATGCCTTGTAAAGGTCTTACGGATTTGATATCGCCTCATTGAGGGCTTATGAGCTCAAAGTTGTCGGCATTGAGTTCTTATGGCTTTGAGTTTTTGATGGCTCGATGGGGGTGACTGTCGATGACAGTCCCCTGGACATCGAAAGTTTTTGGCTTTGGAGCCGTTCCTTGTGAAAATAGCAAACATTTTTATGTTTCCTCATGGAGGTCTTATAAACTTGATGATGCCTCATGGAGGTCTTACATTGTTGATATTTCCCCATGGAGGTCTTACATTATTGATATTGCCTCATGGCTTTGAGCATGTCTCATTGAGGTCTTATGATCTCGAAGTTTTTAGCCCTGAGGTCTTACGGCTTCGAGTTTTTGATGTCAGTCCCCGAGTGTTCGGGAGCCCTGGGGCCGTTTTTTGTGAAAATAGCAAACTTCTTTGAAGCGAGAAGTGTTTTGATGATAAAAGATTCTCCTTCAATTACTTGGTACAAGTATACATGTTTTGGCCATCGAGGGTTCGATTATTCTATGTGGACACGATTCATTCAACTGTTTGGTCTGATACATCATTCTCCTGTCGAGACCCTCTTTCGCATATTTCAGTTTCTTCGAGGAGGTGATCTCCCGGGGGGATGCCCCTCAGCATTTGTGGTTGATCAAAGAGAAGCCTTGAATACTTGATAAGTTCTCCTTAGGTAGCATATGGATGTTTCCTCATTAAAAACCTCATCGGTAAAATCCATTTGGGATAAAATCTGATATGAGGGAAAAAGAGCGCAACGCATGCTTTAAAACCTAAGGCCTTCGAGCTAGAGGGTTCTTCGATTCATTTCAATCGAACACCTGCACATAGGCTAGTGTAACATGTGAAGGAAAGAGGGAGAGGATTGTACCTTAACTGTGGTGGCGTTCAAGCCTAGATATGCTTCAGTTACTTGTTCCGAGGACGCGACACGGTCCTTTATTCGTTCATCCGAGGATGTAGTTTGTGATTGCTACTCGGTTGTTTGCTTGTTCTTTGGCTCCTTCGATGTATAAGGTGTCGGTGTCGGTGCCACATCATGCACTGCAAACATTTATTTTGTTGTGTGCTTCTCTTCGTACACTATTTTTACTCCATCCTTCGTAGGAAACTTCATCATTTAATGAAGGGTTGACGGGACCACCCTTATACTATGAATCCATGTCCTTTTAAACAAAGCATTGTATCTCATGTCACCTTCGATGACATGAAACTTATTATCCTGAATTGTACCAGCCATGTTGACTGGGAGGATGATTTCCACATTCGTTGTATCACTCGCCATGTTAAATCCGTTGAGGACTCGGGAGGCAGGCACGATCTGGTCGAGTAATTCGAGTTGCTCTACCACCCTCGACTTAATTATATTGGCCAAGCTACCTGGATCCGCGAGCACACGTTTAACCTGAAATTTATTCAAAAGAAAAGAAATTACCAGTGCGTTATTATGAGGTTGATACAAGGTCTCGATGTCCTCTTCGCTGAATGAAAGAGCATCTTCAGGTATGTAGCTCCGAGTTCGCTTTTCCTTGGTGATGGATACTTTTGTTCGCTTGAAAATGGGTCCCCGAGGGACGTCGAATCCTCCGATAATCATGTGGATGACGTGATGTGGTTCTTCTGTTTCATTTTACCTGTTCGCCTCTCTTTCCATAAATTGGTTTTTAGCTCGGTCATTGAGGAACTCTCGAAGGTTCCCTTTGCTAATCAGTCAGGCTGCTTCTTCTTGAAGTTGTCTGCAATCGTCGGTCATATGACCGTGAGTGTCGTGATATTCGCATATCAAGTTAGGGTTCCTTTGCGAAGGATCTGATAGTACGGGTCTTGGCCACCTAGTGTCTTTGATTTTATTTATGGCTAATACGATGTCTGAAACATCAATGTTGAAGGTGTACTCATATAGACGGGGCGCCTCTACCGGCCATGTGTGCCTATCAAACCCTGCTTTGTTCATGAGTCCCCGAGAATCTGGCATCGATCCATGCTTCAATCACTTTGAGGTATGTTGCGCTTTCTCTGATTTTCTATATACGATTGATACCTTTCTCTGCTTGGCCTCGGCTCTCTCTCTGGAAGCCCTGATTCCTTTACTAAGAGCCTGGTGGGATACACTGAGCCCGAGGGGGATTCTAATTGGTCATCATCGACTCTAATCTTTGACTAATACATGTTGTGTACATCCGCCTAAACTACGGCGGGATACTCGATTAAGTTTTTCTTCAGTTGTTTTCAATCTATCGAGCTCTGTTCATTTAAGCCCTGAATGAAGGCTTGCACTACCCAATCATCGGAGTTCGGTGGAAATTCCGTTCGTTCCAATTGGAAACGGGATACGAACTCCCTTAACATCTCATTCTCTCTTTGTTTGATTTTGAATACGTCAGATTTCGTCATAGAGACCTTGATGGCCCCAGCATGATCCTTCACAAAAGAGTCTTCCGTCATGGCAAACGAATCTATCGAGTTCAGGGTCCGGTTATGATACCACATCATGGCCCCTTTGGATAGCGTTTCTCTATTTTTTTCAATAATAGGGATTAAATCTCGTCATCTTTTAAGTCTCTCCCTTTCACAACACAAGTGTAAGCAGTAATGTGCTCATTGGGGTCCGATGTCTCAATGTTCTTTGGGAGATCGAGCATTTTGAATTTCTTCGGGATAGGCTTCAAAGCCGCACTTGATGGGAATGGCTTGCAAGAACTTATTTGAATCTATACCCTGCAGAATCGGGGTGCGCCGGGGGTCTGATCGACCCTCGAGTTATAGGTCTCCACCTTATTGTCGTTAGCTTCTATCTTTTTTTTCCTTATTTAATCCTTTTCATGAGGTCCTCGAGCATCCATATAATAGCGGGATCGGTTGCTGGCTCGTTATTGGTCGACCTTTCCGGTGCATGCTCGACTTAAGGAGCTGTTTCTGGTGGTGCTGTGCTTGGAGTTTTTTTATGGCTTTGTAGCTGAGCAATGGCCACTTGTTGTGCTTGAAACATGTCAAAAATGACATGAAGGCTAACTTCTCTTTCCCTTTGAGCAGGGGCTCTCTGTGCTTCATGTTGGTCTCCTTCGCGCGCAATTCCATGTGTATGAGAGCTTACATCGACATGTTGAGCGTTGCGTGAGCCTTCCTCAATGGGGATTTGTACTGGTCCCCCTTCGAGGTTTGGGGTGGTACACTGGCGCCTGAAGTAGCTGTATTGTTCTCTCCATGATCCTCTGGACCGTTGTTTTCATGTGCATTCACTGAGTTAGACATTTTTTTACCTGAAATTGAAGATTCCTGGACAAGAAAAAGTGTAAAGAATAACTTATGTTTTTAGAAAACCAGCACTAAAACAGTCACTATTATTTTTAACCCCACGGTGGGCGCCAAACTGTTTACCGTGAAAATGGTAATTACAATTATATTTGATTTTATGGTTTTAAAAATATGTGATCTATTTTAATACTAGTTGTTAGGCAGTAGATGATAAATATAAGTAAGGAAACTTTGATAATAATAAAGGAAAGTAGTGATATTCATACCGAGCTATCAAGAGATGGGGTCTCGAGTTGCTCAAAACAGGGCCTCGAGGTCGAACTCGAGTGCTTGACAGAGGGCAGCCGATGAAGATATAACAGTATTGAGGGCCTCGAAGATGGCCTTTTTATGATCAAGAATAAGCAATAAGTGAAGAATAATAAATAGAAAGCAATAAATCAATGGGACAATTGTAGAGAATGTTTGAGTCAGAGAACAGAGAATGTTCTTGTTCTTGTATTGAATATAATATATCTTACAAAATGGCAAGGGTCCCCTTTATATAGGAGGTGGAATCCCAACATAGTACATGTGTAATTATTACAAAGAAATACAGTTGGTACAGCTATTTAATGTCACGGTACGGACTTGTACTATTCTTGCAGACTTGGTCAGTTTTAACCACGTACCTTTTGGGAATTTTCGCTTTTCCATGATGGTCATCGATTTACACCGCCTCGAGGTCGAGCGTGGAGAATCCTCGATATGCTTCCTCTATGTCAAACCTCAAACTGTGCTTCGAGCCCTCAGAACACGGATTATGTAGTGCCATAATGATCATAAAATCGGGCTCTCCGATTTTAGCCGTATACCATGGGAACGATTAAATTATTGCCTTTTGAACGAATTATTTATGGTTTTAGTTCTATTAGGTGAATAAACTATAGGATATTTATATTTTCTGATTGCTCCAACACACTCCATATATGATATAACCAATTCCATAAAAAATAAATTGAAGCCAAAAGAAAAACTGATATTAATACCATAACGATATTAGTGGTAAAAATGGGGTTGTTCTTATTTTATCGGAGGGGTAATAACTTTACATATACAACCACAAAGTAACAATCAATATTTTTTAGAAGTAACAAAAATGATAAAACTGCGTTGTTCTTCAGCCTTAATTAAATCATGTTGTCATTTTATAGTCCGACAACTATGAAGTTTTATTTCCTTTGCACATTAATTAATGTCTAACTTAATGATCATAGAAATTTTTATATGCACCATGTGTTATTATACTTGTCCACCAAAGCACCATCAATAATTTATCTCTTTTACTTCTCAGTTACTAAAAGAAGAAACGAAAAAATTTACTCTCTATAATGACTCTTTACATGTGTGTATGAATCATATATAATTAAGGATATGAAGTTAATCCCGTAATAAAGGATATATGAACACAACCTCTTCTCAAGAATACACGAACATCTTCAAAGTCAGCTCTCTACTTCTCCAGCAGCTTTGCTCCAATAGTCTACATGAAGTGTGCAGAAGTGCAGTATCAGACTAAGGGAAGAGCATAGAGGTAATGACAACAATTAGGGAAAAGGTTATAATTAGCATGATGGAGGCATGAAGATAGATATAACAAACAAGAGAAGGGGGAGGGGTACATGTTCTTTATAATGCAATGAGTAGAGACATGAATGGTCAATATAGAAGAAGACCCGTACTTAAGTCCAACAAAACAGATATGACATGGTTGAAATCATAACAACAGGAAGTAGGCATTATGTTTACAAGCTAAACAAGTAGAAGGAATAGGCGACACAACAACGATTGAGATAGAGAATGAGGACAGAACAGTGCGACAAGTCACATATGAACCATAAATACGACGGTAAGAATTAGAGGTAAGACATGAAGATATGTGCAAGAAAAGAATATCATAACAGAATTCATGTCTCTCGTCCTCACTTGCACGGAAACACCCATCGTGACATGAACTCGCAATGATACAAAATTATAAAAGTACAAATGCAATGGGCCGGCATCACCCTTCGTTCTTTTACTCACAGATGACATGGCACTGCATCACCCTTCGTACTTTTTATCACGACCCGAATTTCCCACCATCCAGACCGTGATGGTGCCTAACATCGCACTCGCTAGGCAAGCCAACGTTAGAGTTCTATTTACCTTTTTCCGTTACTTTTCCTTTTATAAAAAAAATTCAACAAGCTAATTTAATGAAATAAAAGCGAAAGAACATAATTAACCGATTATCCTTGCAATATTAATAAAACCGAAACAATTACCACCCAGAAACTAGTGTCACAACTCATGAACATTCTATGAATATCTACAAGTATGAGTTTGAATGAAGAATACATCTGTCCCAAAAAAGAAGTAAAATAGAAATGTAAAGCATAGGAGGGGACGCCAGGGCCTGCAGACGCATGCAGGACTACCTTGGGTGTCCCGGACGGATAGCTGCAACCAACCTCTCGATCAGCCACAATCAGCTCCAAAATCTACACATAAGTGCGGAGTGTAGCATCAGTACAACCGGCCCCATGTACTAGTAAGTGTCAAGACTAACCTCGACGAGGTAGTGACAAGGCTACGACGGGGAATTTAAAATATAACTTGTATTCAGTTTATAATAAAGCAAAAATGAAATGTTAAATAAAATAGAACAGTAACTTGTAGTAAATAGATATGGAACCCAGTTATCTTGCTAGTACTCAACTATAACCAATCCTTAAGAAAGTTTCAATGCTACAGAACGAAATCACAGTGCAAACAACACAAATAAACAATCAAATGATATGGCGTTCATCCTGATCCCACCATATAATCACTAACAATATGAACATTCACCCTTATTCCTTCTGTTGCAGCGTGCAACCCGATCCCACTTGTCCAACCTTATTACTTCTCAATATATCACCCTTATTCCTCATGTTGCAGCGTGCAACCCGATCCCACATGTCCACCCTTATTACTCCTTGTTGTAGCATGCAACCCGATCCCACCAGATAATAATCAGTCACATGTAAGAAAAAATATTTCACAATTTAGCTCAAACCCTTCGAAACATGTATGCCTCAAACCAATGTAAATGGAATAACAAAACAATTAGGGAACTTCACAAATTATTACTATACAGCGAGACCAACCGGGATGCACCATGAAACACTGACAACCAGCTTACCCATACCACAATGAAACTACGGAATAACTAATACTTTCAAATAAGTAAAACAATATCTAACAAAAGCAAGTAAACATAGAAATATCAATAGGCATAAAATAGTTAAGACATGAAGATAATAAATTGGGAACGAGAACGGGAGAAGGCTAAACAAGTAATTTGGCGGTGCATAGGTACTCGTCTCCTCACATATACGCCACACGCATGCAATTTCACATAGCAATTAAGTCAGGAATTTCTAATCCCTCAAGTCGAAGTTAGACCGAGCACTTACCTCAATCTGACGGCCAACTCAATGCTCAATTATCGCTTTTCATCTATTTTTCACCTCCGGACCACTCTTATGTAGTCAATATCAACTTAATAACATCAATTATTGCTAAAGAAACCAAAACCAATGCATAATTATAAGGTTCCCAACATTTTCCCGAAAAGTCAAAAATCAATCCCAAGCCCGCTTGGTCAAAATCCAAAATTCGTACCAAAACCCGATTACCCATTTACCCCCGAGCGCGGATACCCAAATTCTAGATTCTAAGTTGAAATCTTGTAAAATGTTGTAAAAGATTGAAAGGAATTAGTTAGGAATCACTTACCTATGATTTCGACAAGATTGGGCCTTTGGAAAATCACCTCTTGAGGTTTAGGGTTCGAAAGAATTGAAGAATGGGTGAAAATTCCATCTAAAATAATATTTGAACAGCTGCAGTCATCGCAAATGTGATCACAGGCTCGCAAATGCGGACACTACCTCGCAAATGCGAAGTATGATCTGAGCCTACTAGCATCGCAAATGCGAACAACTGTTTACAAAAGTGGCATGTTCTGGTCGCAATTGCGACATTTGAGCCTCGCAATTGTGAAGGTCACCTCCCAGCCCTTATGATCGGAAATGCGGAATCATCTTCGCAAATGCGATGCTCGCATTTGCGAGCCAGACTTTGCAAATGAGACGTCTGCAGACTTGAAGCACACCAACAAAATTTTCTTAAGTCCAAATCACTCTGTGGCCTATCCAAAACTCACCTGAACCCTCGGGGCTCCAAACCAAACAAGCACGCAAGTCTAAAAACATCGCAACTCGCACGATCAAGTCATAAAAATAACACCTAAAACTACAGATTTAGCACTAAAGTCATGAAATTTTCAAGATAGTTTCCAAACTTCTATTTTCTCAACCAAGGTCCGAATCACATCAAATTAATTTTGATTTCTACCAAATTTCACAGACATGACTCAAATATTATAATAAACATGTACCGGGCTCCAGAACCAATATACGGGCTCGATACCAACATGATCAAACATTAATCTTTTTCTTTGATTCTATGGGTTTTTAGACTTACAATTTTCATCAAAAATTGATTTCTCGAGCTTGGGACCTCGGAATTCGATTCCGGGCATATGCCCATGTCCTATATTTTATTGCAGACCCGCCGGGACCGTCGGAACATAGGTTCGGGTCCGGGTCCGTTTACTCAATACATTGATCAAAGTCAACTAAAAATCATTTCAAATTTCAAAAATTATTATTTCTTTTATTTTTCACATAAATGCTTTCTGGAAGTTTTGCCCAGACTGTGCACGCATATCAAGGAGGATAATTATAAGATTTTTAAGGCTAACGAGCGTGGAATAAGTCCTAAAACACAAGATAACCCCTTAGGTCATCACAATCTCCACTTCTAAAACAATCGTTCGTCCTCTAAAACGAACATATAAAAGTACCTGAACTGGTGAACAAATGGGGATATCTACTCCACATGTCCGGCTTGTACTCCCAAGTAGCTGCCTCAACAGGCTGACCTCTCCATTGAACTCGAACTGAAGTGTGACTCTTCAACCTCAACTGTCAAACCTTCCGGTCTAGAATGGCTACCGGCTCCTCCTCATAAGTCAAATCCTTGTCTAACTGGACAAAGCTGAAATCTAATACGTGGGACGGGTCACCATGATACTTCCGGAGCATGGACACATGAAATACTGGATGAACTGAGGATAACTCTAGAGGCAACGCAAGTCTATAAGCCACCTCCCCCATTATCTCAGGAATCTCAAACGGCCCTATATACCTAGGGCTCAACTTTCCCTTCTTACCAAATCTCATGACAGCCTTCATGGGCGATACCCGAAGTAATACAATCTCCCTGACCATGAATGCCACATCACGAACCTTACGGTCAGCATAACTCTTTTGCTTGGACTGATCTAAACGAAGGCGATCCTAAATAATATTGACCTTGTCTAAGGCCTCCTGCACCAAATCTGTACCCAACAACCGAGCCTCCCCCGGCTCAAACCACCCAACTGGCGATCTACATTGTTTACCATATAATGCCTCATATAGAGCCATCCGGAAGCTCGAATGGTAACTATTATTGGAGGAAAACTACGCTAACGGCAAGAACTAGTCCCAAGAACCTCCAAAGTCAATAACACAAGCGCAGAGCATATCCTCCAACATCTGGATAATACGCTCAGACTGTCTGTCCATGTGAGGATGAAATGCTATGCTCAACTCGACCTGCATACCCAACTCACGCTGTACTACCCTCCTGAAATGCGAGGTAAACTGTGTACCTATATCAGAAATGATAGACACGGGCACACCGTGAAGGCGGACGATCTCCCGAATATAAATCTCTGCTAACCGCTCCGAGGAATATGTGACTGCCACAGGAATGAAGTGCACTGACTTAGTTAGCCTATCCAGAATAACCCACACAACGTCGAACTTCTGAGTACGTAGGAGTCCAACAACAAAGTTCATAGTGATACACTCCCACTTCCACTCATGAATCTCCATTTGCTAAAGAAAACCACGGGGTCTCTGGTGCTTATAATTCAATTGCAGGCAATTCAGACACCGAGCTACATAAGCCATTGTATCTTTTTTCATCCTCCTCCACTAATAATGTTGTCGTAGGTCCTGATACATCTTGGTAATGCCCAAATGAATATAGTACCGAGAATTGTGAGTCTTCTCAAGGATCAACTCACGAATCCCATTAACATTAGGCACACATACACGACCCTGCATCCTCAAAACACTGTCATCCCAAACTGTAACATGCTTGGCACCACCGTGCCGAACTGTATCCCTAAGGGCCATCAAGTGAGGTTCATCATAATGTCGATCTCTGATACGCTTAAACAAGGAATCCCGAGCGACCGTACAAGCCAGAACACGGTGGGGCTCTGAAATATCCAACCTCACAAACTGATTTGCCAAAGTCTGAATATTTGAAGCTAGCGGTCTCTTTCCGACCGGAATGAAAGCAACGCTGCCCATACTCAGTGTCTTCCTACTCAATGCATCGGTCACCACATTGGCCTTTCCCGGATGATACAATATCGTGACATCATAGTCTTTCAATAACTCTAACCATATCATCTGCCTCAAATTGAGATCCTTCTACTTGAACAAATATTGAAGACTGTGATGATCCATGAAAACCTCACATGGCACGCCATAAAGATAGTGCCCCCAAATCTTCAACGCGTGAACAATGGCTGCCAACTCTATGTCATGAACAAGGTAATTATTCTCATGAACCTTCAATTGGCGAGATGCATATGCAATCACCCTCCCCTCCTGCATCAATACTGCTCCGAGCCCAACACGGGAGGAATCACAACATAATATGTAAGATCCTGAACGTGATGGTAATACTAACACCGGTGTTGTAGTCAATGTTTGCTTGAGCTTCTGAAAGCTCGCTTCACACTCGTCCGACCATCCGAACGGGGCACCCTTCTAGGTCAACCTGGTCACCGAGGTTGTTATAGATGAAAACCCCTCTACAAACCAACGGTAATAACCCGTCAAACCCAAGAAGTTCCTGATCTCTATAGCCGAAGTGGGTTTAGGCCAGTTCTTGATTGCCTCAATCTTCAATTAGGATCCACCTGACTACCCTTTAATGCTACGACATGACCCAAGAAAGCAACTAAATCCAACCAAAACTAGCACTTCAAAAATTTAGCATATAACTGACTACCCCTCAAAGTGTAGAGCACTATCCGGAGGTGCTGCTCATGCTCCTCCCAGTTGCGGGAGTATATCAAAATTTCATCAATAAACACAATAACAAATGAATCCAGGTAAGTCTTGAACACTCGGTTCATCAAGTCCATAAATGTAGCGGGGGCATTGGTCAACCCAAAGGACATCACCAAAAACTCATAGTGCCTATACCGTATCCGAAAAGCTGTCTTAGGGACTTCGAATGTCCTAATCCTCAGCCGATAGTAGCCAGATCTCAAGTCAATCTTTGAAAATACCTTGGCACCCTTAAGCTGATCAAACAAATCACCAATCCTTGGCAACAAATACTTATTCTTGATCGTGACCTTATTCAACTGCTAATAATCTATACACATCCTCATTGACCCACCTTCTTCTTCACAAAAAAACCAGTGTACCCCAGGGTGAGATACTAGGTCTAATGAAGCCCTTATCAAGCAAATCTTGTAATTGTTCCTTAAACTCTTTCAACTCTGGCAGTGCCATCCGGTATGGCGGAATAGAAATGGGCTGGGTGCCCCGAGCCAAATCAATGCAAAAGTAAATATCCCTGTCGGGTGGCATCCCCAGAAGGTCTACAGGACCTCAGGAACCTCTCGAACAATAGGCATGGAATCCATAGAAGGAACCTCAGCACTAGAATCGCGAACATAAGCAAAATGAGCCAAACATACCTTCTCGACAATACGTCGAGCCTTCATATAAGAATCAACCCTGCTGGAAGAATGAACAAGGGTCCCCCTCCACTCTAATAGAGGCAACCCTGGAAAGGCTAAGGTCATTGTCTTGGCATGAAAGTCCAAGATAACATGATAAGCTGAAAGCCAATCCATGACCAATATAACATCAAAATCAACCATATCAAGAAGAAAAAGGTCTACACTATTCTCAAGACCCCCAATAACGACCAAACACGAGTGATAAACACAATATAACAATAGCATCCCCCACGGTCGTGGACACATATACAGGGGCACTCCAGGAATCACGAGGCACAACCAAATATGAAGCAAAATAAGAGGACACATAAGAGTAAGTAGACCCCGGATCAAATAGGAATAAATCACCTCTACTGCAAACTAAAATAGTACATGTGATAACAACATCGAAGGACTCAGCCTCAGGTTTGGCTGGGAAGGCATAACACCGGGGTTGGGCCCCACCACTCTGAACCATGTCTCTGGGACGATCTCTGACAGGCAGGCCTCTAACTCTAAAAGTCTGACCCCTACCTCGAACTATCTGGCCTCTGCCTCTGGTTGGATGAGCAGGCGGTGCAGCAACTAGTGCCAGAACCATGGCACGGGAACCCTGAAACTGTGGGTGATCACCCGATAATCTCGGACATTCTCTCCGAATATGCCCATAATCACCACACTCAAAACACCCATCCTGATACTGAGACTAAGAAAACTGGGACTGACCCTGACGAGCTGGCTGACCACAATAAAAACTTTGAAGAGGAGGTTCCCTAAGAGGAGCTGCTGGTGCACTGTAGGCTGGTTGCCCAAAAGGAGGTATATAAGCACGACGACCACTTAGGGTACCGTGGGATGCCTGGAGAGATGAATGGAATGGCCTAGGAGGATGGCCTTTACCAAAAGTAATCCTGCATCCAGATGAGGTGCCACTGAACCCATCAGAATGACGAGGTCTCTTATTTGACTCTTGACCTCCCTGCCCAACAACCATCTCTACCCACCTGGACACATTGGCCGCATCCTAGAAAGAAATCTCGCTCCCAGTCTCCTTATCTATCTGGAATCTAATAGGCTGAGCAAGACCCTCAATAAATCTCCTAACCCCTCTCTCCCTCGGTGGAAAGCAAGAGAATAGCATGGCGGGCCAAATCAATGAACCGGGTCGCATACTGAGTAACAGTCATGCTACCCTACTGGAGACATTCAAACTTACGACGCCGCTCCTCTCTCGTAGTGATAGGTAGGAACTTCTCCAAGAAGAGATGTGAGAACTGATCCGAAGTAAAAGAAGGCAACCCAGCTGGTCTAATCAATAAATAATCCCTCCACCATTTCTTGGCGGAACCGGTCATCTGAAAAGCAGCAAAATCGACCCCATTGGTCTCCAAAATACCCATGCTCCGAAGAACCACATGGCAGCTATCAAGATACTCCTGGGAGTCCTCTGAAATGGCACCGCTAAAATGAACAGGGAAAATCTTGATAAACTGATCCAATCTCCATAGAGCATTAGAGGACATAACTGCCCCATCAACGGGCGGTGCTGCATCAACAAGTTGAACTATCCCAACTGGATGAGCTGTTGGGGTCTGAAACTAGGGATCCATCTGCTCCGGATTATGAGTGGCATGAGTCTACGCTCCTGCTCCAGCTTGAACTACGGCTGGTGCCATCAATAATGCGCCAGTCTGAGCTACACTCCCCATAAGGACAACTAGTCAGACCAAGGAGTCTTGAAGCACTGGGTAGCGATAAACCCCTCTGGGACTTGAGCTGGTCCTGCCGGAATGGTTTGAGCTGGAGCCCCGTTATCGAACTCCACCTGAGGCTCCGCAACTGCAGCTGCTGCTCGAGCCCTAGGCTGAGCCTTCCTCGGCCCATGGCAGGGCCTCGGCCTCTGCCCCTCGTAGGAGCTGCTGTTAGAGGGCCCAACTGCTGATCACCGGAAGAAGAAGTACTTGTCCTCGCCATCTACGAGAGAATAAGTATAGGAGAGTTCAGTCAGTATTGGGATAACACGAATCACACGATAGAGTTGAATAAAAGTGAACTTCTTCCTAACTTTATAGCCTCTGGGAGATAAGTACAAACGTCTCCATACTGATCCCACAGACTCTACCAAGCTTGTCCGTGAATTGTGAGACCTAAGCAACCTAGTGCTCTGATACCAACTTGTCACGACCCAAATTTCCCAACGTCCGGTTCGTGATGGCGCCTAAGAACGCACTCGCTAGGAAACCCAATGTTAGAGTTTTATTTACCTTTTTCCGTTACTTTCCTTTTATAGACAAAATTCAACAAGCTAATTCAACGAAATAAAAACGAAAGTACATAATTAACCTATTATCCTTGCAATATTAATAAAACCAAAACTATTACCACCCAGAAACAGGTGTCACAACTCACGATCATTCTATGAATATCTACAAGTATGAGTTTGAAAGAAGAATACATATGTCCCGAAAAAGAAGCAAAACAGAAATGTAAAGCATAGGAGGGGACGCCAGGTCCTGCGGACGCCTGCAAGACTACCTTGGGTCTCCCGAACGAATAGCTGCAACCGACATCTCAATCAGCCACAATCAGCTCCAAAATCTGCATAGAATTTTAGAGTGTAGCATCAGTACAACCGACCCCAAGTACTGGTATGTGTCGAGCCTAACCTCGACGAGGCTACGGCGGGGAATTTATAATATAACATGTATTCAGTTTATATTAAAGCAAAAAACAAGTGCGAAATAAAATAGAATAGTAACTTGCAGTAGATAGATACGGAACCCAGCTATCTTGCTAGTAGTCAGCTATAACTAATCCTTAAGAAAGTTTCAATGCTACAGAAGGAAATCACAATGGAAATAACACAAATAAACAATCAAATGATGCGGCGTGCATCCCGGTCTCACCATATAATCTGTAACAATATGAACATTCACCCTTATTTCTTCTGTTGCAGCGTGCAACCCGATCCCACCTATCCACTCTTATTACTCCTCAATATATCACCCTTATTCCTTCCGTTGCAGCGTGTAACCCGATCCCACCTGTCCACCCTTATTACTCCTTGTTGTGGTGTGCAACCCGATCCCACCAGAGAATAATCAGTCACATGTAAGAACAAATGTTTCACAATTTAGCTCAAACCCTTCGAAACATGTATGCCTGAAACCAATGTAAACGGAAAAGCAAAACAATTAGGGAAATTCACCAATTATTACTATACGGCGAGACGAACCGTAATGTACCATGAAACACTGACAACCAACTTACCCATTAATGTACCACAATCAAACTACGGAACAACTAATACTTTCAAATAAGTAAAACAATATCTAACAAAAGGAAGTAAACATAGAAACATTAATAGGCATGAAACAGCAAAGACAATAAGATAATAAATTGGGAACAGGGAAGGGAGCAGGCTAAACAAGTAATTTGGTGGAGCATAGGTACTCTATCACCTCACATATACGCCACACACATGCAATTTAACATAGCAGTTAAGTCAGGGATCTCTAATCCCTCAAGTCGAAGTTAGACCAAACATTACCTCAATCTGACGGCCAACTCAATGCTCAATTATCTCTTTTCCTCTATTTTCCACCTCTGAATCACTCGTATCTAGTCAATATCAACTTAATAACATCAGTTATTGCTAAACAAACCAACTCCATTGCATAATTATAAGTTTCCCAACATTTTCCCCAATAATTCAAAAATCGACCCCGGCCCCGCTTGGTCAAAATCTGAAATTCGCACCAAAACCCGATTACCTATTCTCCCCGAGCCCGGATATATAATTAGTTTTTGGAATCCGACCACAATTTGAGATCTAAATCGCCAAATTTCCGAATTCCTAAGTTCTACCCATAAATCCCTAATTCTACCATGAAATTTCTAGATTCTAAGTTGAACTCTTGTACAAAGTTTTAAAATATTGAAAGTAATTATTTAGGAATCACTTACCTATGATTTGGAGAAGATTGGGTCTTTGGAAAATCGCCTCTTGAGGTTTACGGTTCGAAAGAATTGAAGAATGGATGAAAAAACCATCTAAAATCATTTTTGAATAGCTGCAGTCATCGCAAATGCGATCACAGGCTCGCAAATGCGAACTCGTAAATGCGGACACTACCTCGCAAATGCAAAGTATGGCCTGGGACTGCTAGCATCGCAAATGCAAACAATAGTTCACAAAAGCGGCATGTTTTGGTCGCAATTGCGACATTTGAGCCTCGCAATTGCGAAGGTCATCACCCATCCCTTCTGATCCAAACGCGGAAACATCCATTTGCGAGCCAGACTTTTCAAATGGAAACATCCATTTCCGAGACAAATCCAGATGCCCTTAAAGGCTACATAAGACCTGGAACTTGCTAGAACCTTCTCGATAATCACTCATCTTACTCTAATATTCAATACAGAGCTAATATGTGCCAAGCAACCCGTGCTACACCAGCATATGTCCATTCGAGGAAATAACTATGCAATCTCTCGGTCCGGAAATTTATACGGCCCATGACCTACAATCTGATCGCCATTAGCAGACTCCACCACTTAGCTCGAAGCCATAGAACACCCCATCAGCAACCCAAAGTACCATATCTTCACAACATGCCCCGATCTCGTACGACTATTTAGCTGAATACTTCAAAACTCATGCAATGCTGGTCATAGATCACCCTGAAGACCCACCAAATGAAAACCTCATACGAGACACATGATCCGAACTCATAACGTAGGAGATGGCCTACTGATTATACTCAAATTGACACCTCGACATGAACTCAACTTAATCACAATAACCTGGCCACCAGCCAATCTTCCCAAATATGTGCTTACCAACCAGAGATATGAATCCCCCTCATACCATAAATAAACGACTAGAAGATTTAACATTGCATCCGCTTCTGAGGCTAGACAACACGTCGCGATGATAATAAAGCATCCATAACCTGTTGTAATCCATTTGCAGCATCACTGATCGTCAGCACGTAGCAAATACTGAACACACAACACCATATACGATCAATTGGGAGGATTCGAAGTCGTAGGTTTGAAGTTGAAACAAGGCCGCACGATAAGGAAGAAAGAAAGGGAATTTTTTCCTAAATGCCCTGTAGTCTCTCGAAGATAGGTATAGACGTCATCATACCGATTCGCAGGACTCTACTAGACACTTGCTCATGACTCGTAGAACCTACAACCTAGTGCTCTGATACCACTTTGTCACAACCCAAAATCACAGGTCATGATGGAACCTAACTTGACCCGCTAGGAAAGCCAACTAACAATAGATACAAGCCAAAAGGATATATAAGAAACTAAAATAGGATTGACTGAACCTTTACAATTTTACCCAAGAACTGGTAGTACGAATCATTAGCTTCTAGGATTTAGAATTTACAAAGCTAATACAAATAAACACACGACCTGTTTGAAAACTACATGAACAGATTAATAATATCTAAAACTCTCAAGGATAAGTGGCAGCTTCTATCCAGAATACAAGAACATCTTCAGGGTCAGTTCCCGACTTCTCCAGCAGCTCCGCTCCAATAGTCTGCACGGAGTGTGCAGAAGTACAATATCAGTACAACCGACCCCATGTACTGGTAAGTATCTAGTCTAACCTCGTTGAAGTATGGACGAGGATTTTTAGTTAAAAGATGCTTATTGATAAAACTGTAATGTAAACTAGCAATAGAACTATGTCACAGTATAATAGAATAGAGTACATGACGGGACTATAAAGAGCAATAAGAGAGTACCAGAAAGAATCACAATTTAACAGTTTCCAACATTTCGACCAACCTTTTACTTAGAACGAATACCCATGAACCACAACAATTCACCTCAAAACTTTCATAGTGTGAGAGAAGTACTCAAGACATCAAATCTAACGGCACGACAACACCCTTCGTGCATTTATCTCATCCTCACCATATGTACATAAAGCAGTACCAACCAAATGATAGAAATACCAATAATAGAAATGGCAAGGAAGGAAATACGCAAGTAGTAATCATGAACGAGAATGTACAGAAGAAGATCAGTAACAAACTAAGCGAAGAGCATAGAGATAATGAGAACAATTAGGAAAAAGGTTATAACTTCAACTAACTAGCATGATGGAGGCATGAAGATGGATATAACAAATAAGAGAAGGGGGAGGGGTCCATGTTCTTTATAATGCAACAAGTAGAGGCATGAATGGCTAACATGGAAGAAGACTCGTACCTAAGTGCAACAAAACAGATATGACATGGATGAAATCATAACAGCAGGAAGTAGGCATGATGTTTACAAGTTAAACAAGTAGAAGGCATAGGCGACACAACAACGATTGAGATAGAGGATGAGGACAGAACAGTGATGACAAGTCGCATAAGAACCATACATAAGATCGTAATAATTTAAGGTAAGACATGAAGATATATGCAAGAAAAGAATATCATAACATAATGCATGTCTCTCATCTTCACTTGCACGGAAACACCCATCGTTCCATGAACTCGCAATGATACAAAAGTATAAAAGTACAAATGCAATGGCACGGCATCACCCTTCGTGTTTTTACTCACAAATGACATGGCGCCGCATCACCCTTTGGGATTTTACTCACAATAATACGGCACGGCATCACCCTTCGTGCTTTACTCTCAATAACATGGCACGACATCAACCTTTATGCTTTTACTCTCAATAATATCGCACGTCATCACCCTTCATGGTTTACACTCTTCCTCGCATGATAATGAATATAAATAATGGCACGACATCACCCTTGGTGCTTTACACTCTTCCTCATCAAGCATATGAAATTCAATAAAATGGCACGGCAGGAATTATAAGAAACATTGAGGAGAGTATTCAAACGGATATCCTAACAAATTCTCAATCATGACATTTATAAACCAACACAATAAAACCCTCAAGGGCCATATAATTCAAGTACTTGCACAAATCATAGGATTTATCAACAACACAAGTATGGAATCTAGCATCTAAGAATATTGGCCCTAGCAACGTATTAACGATTATACATAGAGATGACCGAATTAGACACATCAATGTATCCTAAGAATTTTCATCAAATTGATCAAGCTATATTAGGCTAAGTCTCGACTCTAACATTTTATGCTACAATCTTAATATCTAGAAGTCAAGTGAGGCGTGAAGCAAGAAGGTTATGAAATTCTACAAGACACAATTATAACATAAATTACCCCCGAGCATGATTAACCCTGGCACAGACATATACGCTCGTCACCTTACATATCTATCACCCCCGCATGTAGCAAACAAAGACAAATAGGAGGACAAATTCCCTCAACAAACTTAGGCAAAACAGTTACCTCGATTCGGCTAACTCAACACTCAACTTAGCCTTTTCCTCTATAAATTCACCTCCGCTCAACTCAATCTAGCCAATGACGACTTGAATACATCACACAATGCAAGAGAAAATAATTTCGATTAATAAAGCTATAATTTTTGTTCAATTTCTAAATAGTCAACAAAAGTTAAACCCCAGGCCCGCCCAGTCCAAACCGAGGTCCAAGGGTAGGTCTTGATTACCCATAGCCTCACGAGTCCAAATATGTCTTTTGTTTTCAAATCCGAGTCTTATTCAACTCTGAAAACTCAAATTTTCATTTTTTAAAACATTGACAAAATCCCCCAGTTTTCCATAGATTTCCCATGAATTTGATGTTAAATCTTGTATAAAGTCATGAAATATAGTTGGAAATTGATTAAAGATACTTATCTAATGATTTGGTATGAATATCTCTTCATAAATCGCCTTACCTCAAAGCTAGGGTTCAAATGTGAAAAATGTAGCAAAACTCGGAATACTTAGCACTTAACAGGCTGCAGATGTCACATTTGCGATAGGGGGTTCGCAAATACAGAAAACTTATCGCAATTGCGAACCTGAAGGATTTCTGTTAAGGTCGCATTTGCGACAAAATACTTCGCAAATGCGAAGAACGGCTTTTCGCAAATGTGGCAGCGTCAACGCAAATGCGAAAGTTGCCCAACCTCCCAGGCTTCGCAAATGCGATGGACGCATTTGCGACCAGAATATCACAAATGCGAAGAAACCAGAACCAGCAATCAACAATTAATATAAATCATTCTGAAACCAATTCAAAACTCACCTGAGCCCTCGGGGCTCCAAACCAAATACACACACAAGTCTAAAAATACGACACAAAGTCGCTCACGCGCTCAAATTATCAAAATAACTTCTAAAACCACGAATCGGACGCCAAAACGCATGAAAATCAAACTAAACTTCAAGAACTTCTAGATTCGAAACCGACTGTCCGAACCATTTCAAGTCAACTCCGATTGGCCTAAAATTTAACACACAAGTCTAACTTGCCACTACGGACCTATTCCAACTTCCAGAATTGGAACCCGACCTCGATATCAAAAATTCCACTACCGGTCAAACTTCTCAAATCCAACTTTCGTCATCTCAAGACTAATTCAACTACGGACCTCCAAATTACAATCCGGATGCCTTTCCAAGTCAAAAATCAACCAACGGAGCTGACGAAACGTCATTCTGAGGTCAAATGTTAAAAAGTCAAACTTGGTCAATTCTTCCAACTTAGAACTTAAATCTTGAAGTTCATTCTTCTAAATTGATTCCGGATAACTTGAAAACCAACATCGGTGATTTACACAAGTCATAATACATCATGCGGAGATAAACAAACAAACTCTCATAACACCGAACGAAGTACAAATACTCAAAACGACATGTCGCATCGTTACAATTGGTGGAACGGTCGTGATCCTTATATCTCCATTAGAAGTCATTTTTCTAGAATGATGAAATTCAAATGCCGTGATCCATTTTGAGTTCTCTTATGTAAGAAACAGTTGTTTATAAATATTTAATAGTAATGACTTTTGAAATTCTTTTTGAAGAGACATGACTTTTGGACTCCTACATAATTATTATTACAACTACAATTAAAATAAGAGGATTGATTGGGAGAAATGTGAAAAACTGAAAGAAGAAGAAGAAGAAGAAGAAGAAGAAGAAGAAGAAGAAGAAGAAGAAGAAGAAGAAGAAGAAGAAGAAGAAGAAGAAGAAGGAATTCCTTGCTTAGGAGAGTGCCAAGTCATCGGGCCAAAGTCCCTCAATTATAAATATACTAGTTAATTTACCCGCGCTCGCTCGGTTCTATTATTATCATCAAAATCTAACTTTAAAACATGTGACATTAGTAAATGCCAAGTCACCTTAAATATGATCAATTTTGAATTCTTTTCATCAAAAAATAAGCTAATAGCCAAGTATGATTGAAGTGAAATATAAACTCATCTTTTCTCCTTCTTGTTCGTCATTTTTTCTCCTTATCTTGTTGCACTCACATTCCTTTCATTTGTATCTAGAATTATATAATTCAAAATTTAATTTAGTAATAGTTTATTTCTTATTTTTATGATATTATGTAATAAGCCATAGTGAATTTATCAATTCAAATTATGCATTCAACATGTAATAAAAAGAATTTATTTGGGTTTAACATAATTTGGGCACAATTCATTCATTTACTTGTTACTACTAGATTCCCGAATTTCTAAATCAAATAAAACTTAAATCTAATTGAAATTCAAGTCAACTCTAAGATCATCCATAATATTCCTAAATCAAATTAGAATTTCTTAGAAATAATGAAACCACGTTTGAGTCAAGTACATTTCCTTAATGATAAAATCACATATTTATAAAACTGCTAAGAAATAAATTTTTTAATCTATCCTTAATGTAATTATCTTCAGATTTTGAGAACCATGAATTAATTAGATCAAAGTGTCTATTAACTCATATACTTTGCTATCAAGGACTTTGAGTGGTTTCAGCCTCCCTCAATTTCACAAAATACAAGTCTATTCGGCGGTAATTAAGCTAATTCGGATTTAAATGAAAATTAAAACAATAATAGGATGACCCACAATTCTGTTAAAAATTGGTACCATAGGAAGAACCAGAAGATAGAGAAATCGGGGAATTTGATCAACTTAGTTTGGAGTCATTGTGTGTGTATGTGTGTGTTCTGCCTTTGTTTAAAAAATGAAAAGAAGAAAACACAAAAATAAAGAGCAATTATATCACAATTATTGGAGAAGAACAACATAACTTAAAAGACTAAAATTGCATATGATAATGTTTTCCTACATACCAGAAAACAATAGCTCAGTCTGTGAAAGAAAAAAAAAAAGAAAGATAAAAATGGTTAACAATTGCATATATAGATTACATTATCATAAAACTTATAAAACTTTACAAATCACAGCTGTCGTTTATTAGATAGAAAGCTATCTTGTAACCCTTATCTTTGTTAGTTTAGATTAACTTTTATGTCTTCCCCTTTTCAGGGATTCTACTCTTACTTAATCAAAGATTGCTCTGTATAAATACTCATATGTATTCATTAGTAAAGTGTAGCCTTTAAAGTTCTAATACAACTTTGTTATGGTATCAGAGCCTTCTGCTTAACGCCTTTGCAATTCAGCTCGTTTCAACAAAACCCATGGGAAACGAAGAAAACTCCTCTACTCAATCTTTGTCGGTCTCTACTTCAGTTTCCGGTACAGAACGGATGACTACAGCTACAGTTTCTGGTCATACCACTGTTGCCGATCACACTTCTCTTCTTGTCGGATCACATCCGCTTTCCTTTGCCGCAACCTCCATCCATGCCCCTCTAATCTCCACCAACTATGTCAGTAACCCTTCTCTTTTTCCGTCGTTGAGCTCTTTACCAGCATCAACTATGCGAATCTTTTCAATGGTTGCACCACTCACAAACCACATGTTGGGGCCTTCTGATGATCAGACTATTCCTTCTATTCCTTCATTGCATCCCCCATTTGACACTTCCCTACCTAATTCATTTGTTAATCAGATAATAAACCCAACTCCTTCAACCATCATCTCCTCTCAGCCAAATACATATTCCTCCGCTCAATCTTCTCTAATTAATATATCCTCTTCCTTGCAAGCTTCTGTTAAACTTAGCTCATCTAACTATCAGACTTCCCAGTGGCGCCTCTATTCTTATTGGGTACGGGTTCACACATTTTGTGACTATTCAGCCATCAGCACAGCAAGTTCGAACCGACTACTGGTATCGCCAAGATCAGTTACTGAGAAGTTCCATTATTGCTACCCTTTCAACAGAAGTTCTTCCACTTGTGAATACTGCAGAGACCTCGTATGATGTTTGGACCACCTTGAATACTATGTATGCACGTCCCTCTCAGAGTCGGATTCATAGTCTAAAAGAATCCTTATCTCGGGCTACTAAGGGATCGCAGTCCATGTCTTCCTACCTTCAATATGTTAAACAGTTGGTCACGACGCTTATCTCTTATGGAGCAAATTTGACTATGGATGATGTTACTTTACATGTTTTGCAGCACCTTCCCTCCGAGTACCGGGGTATTGCGGATTCAATTCGTACTAGGGATACACCATTTTGGTTTGATGAGTTACATGATAATTTATGTGATTATGAACAATATATTCAACGTGACAGTAGTGTTCTTGCTACATCTATTACTGCTAATATTGCTACACGCAATTATATCAATTCCAAGAGCAATCGAAACTCCAAGTCATCTAGCAATACCGGCTTACAAAAAAGATACAACTCTAAGCCCAAAGTAATTTGTCAATATTGTGACAAACCAGGTCATGTTGTGTCAAATAGTGTAGAAAGCTGAGGAATGCTTTTCCTTGGCTTTCCACCTCAGGCGCAACTGCTTACTAAAACTCTAGTGCAACTGGTACTCCTAAACCAGTGGCCAATGTTGCCAATACAACTGCTTGCGGAGCTTCAAACTTGTTGCTGGATTCCGGTGCTTCCTATCACACCACGAGTGATCTAAATAATATGTCTCTTCATTCGGATTATGTTGGTGATGATGTTATGATTGGCGACGGTAACAATCTAAAAGTCACACACTCTGGTTCTTCTTGTTTACCAACGCTTACTCTCCCCCTCCATCTTTCTAATGTTCTTTGTGTTCCACAAATGAAAAAGAATTTACTTTCTGTTTATAAGTTATGTAAATCCAATAATGTTTCTGTGGAATTCTCACCTATTTCTTATATTGTGAAGGATTATCTGACACGGGAGCATCTGCTAACGGGAAAGCCTAAAGATGGAGTTTATCCATGGCCATCAATTGCATCCTCACCTCGGGCCTTTCATACTCAACTCGTTTCTACTGTAGCTTGGCATAATCATCTTGGTCATGCAGCTTCTCCTGTCTTGCATCATATTTTAGGCTCTTTAAATATTTCTCGTTCAGTTTCATCCAATTTTTTTTTGCAATTCATGTAAGTGCAATAAAATGCACAAACTTCCTTTTGGAGTTTCTTCAATAAAATCGTCTTCTCCATTACAATATGTATATTCTGATGTTTGGGGGCCTACACCAGTTTCTTCAATTGATGGTTTTCAATATTACCTTTTATTTATTGATCATTTTACTAAGTATGTCTGGCTTTACCCAATGAAAAGGAAATCGGATGTCTCCAATATATTTCCCAAGTTTAAAGCTCTTGTTGAAAAAAATTTCAAGGTGCCTATTGTGTCTGTTTATTACGATAATGGTAGTGAATATATTCATTTAAGAGAATTCTTTACTTCTCATGGTATTTCTCACTTCCTTACACCAACATATACACCAGAGCATAATAGAACAGCTGAACGTAGACATGGTCATATTGTGGAAATTGGCCTTACTTTACTCTATTTGTCCCATTTACCCCTTCCATTTTGGTCATACGCATTTACTAACAGTTGTTTATCTTATCAATAGACTTCCTACACCGTTCCTTAATCATGATTCGCCATACTTCCATTTGTTTGGGAAACTCCAAATTATCATAAGCTTCGGGTTTTCGGTTGTCTTTGTTATCCTTGGGTGCGCCCATATTCTCATAATAAACTTGAGCCTTGCTCCACTTCATGTATATTCTTGGGGTACTCTACAAATCAGAGTACTTATATGTGTTATGATCTTCAAAATCACAGAATGTATACTTCACGCCATGTTGACTTTGTCGAGCATGAATTTCTCTCTTCTCAATATTCTGGTACTAATAATACTGTCACTAATGATACTATTACAGCTTGGGCTCCTCATTATTTTGTTCCAATGGTCATTAGATCTACTATATCTTTTGTCTCTCCCAGATCTGGTGCGTCGTCCGAAGATTCTCCCTCACCATTCCATCTTCGACAACTACAGAAGGATGTTCAGGTACAGTCCCTCAAATTTCTTCCTCTCCTTTGCCTTCTAGTTTAGCAATTGTAGCCAGTGTACATGAACCTGAACATTTGTGGATAACCAATGCTCCAGCAACTACCACAGCAGCAAATTCACCAACTCTTCCAGCATTCACCCATTCACAATCCATGTCTTCCTCACTAGTCCCTCCACCAACTTCTCAAAATGCCCATTCACTCGCTCGAAGAACAATATTCGTAAAGCTCTAACTATACTTGCCTTGCAGCATCTGTTGATACACCTAAATGCACCATTCTTTCTCTTATTAAGAGTGAACCAAAGAGTGTGGCGAGTGCACTAAAGGACGTTGATTGGAATGCTGCCATGTTACCTGATTCATGCTTTAAAGGCTCAAGGCACTTGGACCCTTGTTCCACGTCCTTCCGGTACGAATATTGTTGGGTCTAAATAGATTTTTTGGGTGAAACGGAATGCTGATGGAAGTCTCAAAAAATACAAGGCTCATTTGGTTGCTCAGGGGTTTACTCAAAGACCAAGTATTGACTATTTGATACCTTCTCACCTGTTGCAAAACATACCACTGTCCGGGTTGTTTTCGCTCTTGCTGTTTCTCAGGGCTGGTTACTTCGGCAACTGGATGTTAATAACGCCTTCATGTATGGCACCTTAACTGAAGAAGTATACATGGCACAAACAAAGGGTTTTGTTGATGCTAATAATCCGAATCATGTGTGCAAACTGCACAAGTCATTATATGGTCTCAAACAAGCTCCACGTGCTTGGTACCATGAATTTTCTGAATTCTTGTTAGTATGGGTTTCAAGGTGTGCACCTCTGATAATTGTTTATTTATCTTCTACGTAGCTGGAATAATTATGTATCTCATTGTATATGTGGATTACTTAATAGTTACAGGCAATAATTTGAAGGCCATTGACAGGTTCATTACAAAACATAGAACCAGATTTTCAATTAAAGATCTTGGTTCTCTTGCTTATTTTCTTGGTATTCAGTCTACTCGTACATCTACTGGTTTGTTTCTGTCTCAAAGGAAATATATTGAAGATATTGTACAGAAGGCTTCTATGCTAAGTGCAAATCCAGTTGCTACACCTCTGGCAGCCACTAAGTCATTGCAGATTGATGATAGTGCACCAATAAGTGATCCACATGATTAAAGGATGCTTGTTGGTTCCTTGCAATACTTAGCATTAACTAGACTAGACATCGCCTTTGCTACCACGTGTCTTGCTCAATTCTCTCATCGTCCTACTGTCAAGCATTGGCAAGCTCTCAAAAGGGTTATCAGATATGTTCTTGGTACGATTGACAAGGGTATTTTCTTTCACAAGAACTCTCCTTTAAACCTTCATGCCTTCTCGGATGCTGATTGGGCTGGTAATCGTGATGATCGCACATCTACGATTGCTCACATAATTTTTCTTGGGAAGAATCCAGTTGCTTGGAGCTCTAAAAAGCAGCGTTCCATTGTTCGCTCAGTGACCGAGGCTGAATATCGCTTGGTTGCATCTACAGCTGCTGAACTTTGTTGGTTGAGAAACTTATTTAAGGAACTAGCTATCTCATTCTTATGACCTCCAGTGATATATTGTGACAACTTGGGATCTACTTATTTGTGTGCTAACCCAGTTTTTCATTCCCGAACGAAACACTTAGAAGTTGATTTTCACTGTGTGCGTGATTTGGTGAAGAAAGTTCTTCTTCGGGTTACTCATGTCTCAACCAAGGACAAACTTGCGGACATTCTAACTAAACATCTTTCTCATCTTGAGTTTGACAGGTTGAGGAACAAGATTGGCATTTGTACTTGTCCGGCTGATGGCCCATCTTAAGGGGGCATATTAGATAGAAAGCTATCTTGTAATCGTTATTTTTGTTAGTTTAGATTAACTTTTATCTCTTCCCCTTGTCAGGGATTCTACTCTTACTTAATCAAGGATTGCTCTGTATAAATATGCATATGTATTCATTAATAAAGTGTAGCCTTTAAAGTTCTAATACAACTTTGTTAGTTATCATGTATCTCTAATATTCAATTATTCAGTTGCAAAATTAGAATACAAAACTCTTTCATAGTTAATAAAAATAGTTAAAGAAGAATACAAATAATCGGATTATACCAGTAATCCTTGTGCTGCAGATCTAGTACCGACTTCGAAGCTACTTATTTCATTTTCAGAAAATATTAGTAATCTTATTTAAAAGGCATATACAAACTTGTAGTTAGAATATGTAGCCCAAATATAGGGCATGAAGCTTTTAAGGGGAGAGAAAAAATGAGAATGAACGGAAATATTAATTCTCCACTATCATACATTCAAGGATTATGAACGTTTATTTCCGTTTCTAAATTTTCAAGTCCCTCTAATAGTAATGCTTTTTTTTTTGGTTGCCTAAGAATTTTCTGTTTTTTTTTAATTAATTAACAAAAATTTAATACAAAGGAGGGGGACGTAAAATCAATACCTCTCAAGATAAATACAAATTCCAATTGAAAGACTTGTTTTCTACCCGGTACATGTCACAGATCCAAGATATGACCATGAATCTGCCTTATGTACTAAGCATTTGAAACTATAATGCTCGTCACCAATCATTATCTGTAGCCGCATACCTCAGAGGAGCAAGCTTCTAACAAATACAATAGTCATTCCCTTTATACTATATATCTTGCAACAGAGAGCATGATCAATTACCAAAACTTAAGAGCATTCATGCTAGCACATACTGGTTCTTGATAATTTTATATCTCAGATTAGGCAGTTGGATCTTATCAAGTCTATAGTAGCCAATAGTATTCCTGGGCAAATTCATAAACTGAAAGGCCATCATCTCTTGTACCTCATAGATCCATTTAGACAGTACATCTGCCACATAATTTGCCTCTCTAAAACAGTGCCTTATGACAACATTATGCTGAAAAATAATACTTTGAGCTTCCCTGATTATGTTCTCGATCTGCCAAAGAGGATTGAACTTGTTTTCTAACATATCAACAACCAGTTTAGAATCACATTCCAGTATTATTCTGTCATATCCATTGGACTGACACCATAAAAGTCCAATCAAGGTTGCTTTTGCATCTGCCATGTTACTAGTGCCATTGCACAATGCCTCTGAAAAGGTAATAAGCATTTCCCTTCTATGATTTCTCACAACCCCACCAGCACAAATTAAACCATCTCTCAGCTTACTACCATGGGTATTTAGTTTTATCCACCCAAAGTTATGCCTCTCCCACATGTCGCGCCCCCTTTTTCTTGCGAAATCGGGCTTCCACATTTCTGAGATAACATCCTTCCTTTTGGGGTGGGATATGGGATTTGAAGAGCCGACACCTAACAAATTAAGGTGTGTTAGGGCACCTAGATTAATTAACACATAACACTAGTTTGCGTCACCAGGATCGGGTAAGGGCTCGAGATTACCTTGAGGGGAAGGTGTTAGGCACCCCTCGAGGTCCACAACGGTGGGTTCCGGCCGAACTTAATTAAGCGAATTAGTCTTTAAATGAAAATAAAGTAATTTAGACAACAATTATTTTAAAACAGGAATTAAAGGGGTCCTAAGTTTTTTAGCCTACAGGATCATTTCCATGCAATACTTGGTAACTTTCCCCAGGTTGGAGTGCTACACATAGTATTAGCGCACATATCATCATCTCCTGTAGGGATAAAGATATGAAAGAAAATAGTAATAATAAGTCATTTAAAATGTCAAGCAAAATGATTTTCAATAACTCAAATAACGTTTTTGGAACATTGAAAGATATTATTTAAGACAAAAGAAAAAATGCAACAGTGGAAATCATTTTCAAGAAAATTAAACAATGTTATTCAGCCTTGCTACCCCGGGACTCGTCGGGCCCTTGATGGTCTAACAGTCAAGTTCTTGACGAATTCTCCTCTCTCCACAGCTTGGATGGTAGGGACTTCCTCCTCCTCCTCCTTCTCGATGATCACACCACGGTCCATATCATCATCTTCTAAGAACAAATTTCTCAATGCTATCAATGCTTCTTCTTCCTCTGATCCCCATATGATATGGAAGGTCTGACTCAAGTGCGGCACGGGTTTCTCAAGAGGGTAGTATGGACCACGCCATGGTGGCGACTAATTCCGATATTCCTGCCAGATATACTAATATCCGAGCCCAAAGGTTGTGCCATGGCGCTTCAGCTGTACTGCTTTGGAGATACCTTGAAGATTTTTACCAAGCCCTTTACTAGGTTAATACCCTGCCCATACCAGTATACTCTCTATTTTGCTACTCCACTATTTATCCTTTTCAATCGCGTTAACATGATCGATGTGATGGTAGGTTTCTCCACCTAACTTTCTTCTATTTTCTACCACTGGAACAGTCTAACTAATGTAAATGGGGTTGCTGCCATCTACATGGATGATCACTTCTTAATGGTTCCACTCAAATTTTATCGCTTGGTGCAAAGTGGATGAGACAGCTCCAGCAGCGTGTATCCAAGGCCGACCCACCAATAGATTGTAGGAGGCGGATATGTCTAGCATCTGGAATTCAACATCAAACCAGGTAGGACCCATTTGCAAGCATAGGTTAGTTTCTCCGATAATGGTCCTTTGAGACCCATCGAATGCTTTCACATTCATAGTCCCTGCTCGTATCTAATGTAAACCCTTGCCCAACCTCTTCAGAGTTGTCAACGGGCAAATGTTGAGGCTGGATCCTCCATCTATCAAAACTCTAGCGATGAATTTATCTTCACATTGCACTGTGATGTGTAGCGCCCTGTTATGTCACGACCCGAAATCCCACCTTCGGGTTGTAATGGCGTCTAACGTTGAACCCTCTAGAGAAGCCAACGTGTACAGTTAAACTAACATGATAACCCCGAATTAACAAAATAAGCTAAAATCAGTTCACAATTTAACAGCGGAAATAGATAAAGTTCCAAAGCAAAGTAAAGACAACAGAATAAAATGTCGCAGTAATTCCCCAAAACCTAGAGTCACAAACTCACGAGCTGTCTATAGGAGTGCTAAATACAAAATTTGAAAGGAAATAAATGACTATCTCTGAAAACTAGAGGAAAAACAAGACATAAATGAAGAACTAGGGATATGAGAGACGCCAAGGCCCACGAACGCCAGCGGGTATACCTTGAAGGCTCTGGGGTGGACTGAAAAAGACTCTCTCAACGCTGTCCACTGGGTCCGAGTGCGGGATCTGCACAACAATAAGATGTGCAGTGTAGCATCAGTACAACCGACCCCACGTACTGAGTAAGTGCCGAGCCTAACCTCGGCCGAAGTAGTGACGAGGCTAGACTTGACAGCAAACGATAACCTGTCCTATTCTACAACATATATCGTGGAAAAACAAGGCAAGAGATAACAAATACGTAGGGAGATACGGGAGCAGACAATTGGGCAACAGGTGAGATATAGCAGTTAATTAAGCACATAGGAACAAACAAGAAGGCAATTTATCAGAAATATGCTAATGAACCAAATATAATGCCAGAAATGTAATTAATGGCACGGCATCACCCTTCGTGCTTTTACTCTCTTCCCCACAATGCAATGTACGATGTATGATAACATGAATCATGGCACGGTATCACCCTTCGTGATTTTACTCTCTTCCTCACGATGCAATGTATCATGTATGGCAATGTAATAATGGCACGACATCAACCTTTGTGCTTTTAAATATAAATCATGGCTCGGCATCACCCTTCGTGCTTTTACTCTCTTCCACACTATGCAATGTATGATGTAATCAATGTAAATCATGGCACGGCATCACCTTTCGTGCTTTTACTCTCTTCCTCACTATGCAATATATGATGTAATCAATGTAAATCATGACATGGCATCACCCTTCATTCTTTTAATCTCTTCCTCGCTACGCAATTTATGATGTAATCAATGTAAATCATTGCACGGCATCACCCTTCGTGCTTTAACTCTCTTCCTCACTATGCAATATATGATGTAATTAATGTAAATCATGGCACATCATCACCCTTCGTGCTTTACACTCTTCCTCACCAATGCAATGACAATTATTAAAATGGCAAGGAAAGCAGCATAGGGGAATCACAAATCATGATCACCCTGCAAGAGGAAAATATCAGTCATTATCATAAAACATTGCCCGGCAAGGGTCTCAGCTATAACAACCATTTTAAAGTACATCCTTTACAGTTGGGTCCTCAATAGGACCATTACATCACAAGTTCATCAACGAGGATTTTCAACAACTATCAACTTTCAAGTAGAGATAAATTCATAATACAATGGATATGGAAGTAAGGACAAGAATTTCATCAAAAATGGACTCACGGGCATGCTTGACGCACATTGCATAGGTACTCGTCACCTCACATATGCATTGAACATGATAAACACTTTAGCACATAGCCTACGATAATTGTTCCCTCACCAGAGTTAGGCAAGACACTTACCTCGGGTCCAAAAATAGCAGTCAAGCCTCTAACACCGCCTTTCCTTTTGAATTCAACTTCGGATCAACAATATCTAGACATAATTAACTTAAGTATATCAATAACGACTCAATAAATTGATCCCATAGCCTAATTATCCATTTCCTAGCATTCTTCCAAAAATACCAAAATTTGACCCCGGGCCCGCTTGGTCCAAACACGAGGCTCGGACCAAAACCCGATCACCCATACCCCCACGAGTTCAAATATATGATTTGTTTTGAAATTCGACCCCAAATTGAGGTTGAATTACCCAAAATCCCATAAACCCTAACTCTACCCAAATCTCCTAATTTCTACTTTGTTTTCATGATTTTAGGCCTAGATTCTAGTGATTAGTTGATGAAAGTGAGAAGAAATGATGTTAAGAACACTTACCTATGGAGCTATGGTGATGGAGGTCTTCAAATTTCGCCTAAGGAGAGTGGGGAAGAAGGTGAGTTGTGAAATGTGGTGAAAATCCCGTAATGTTTCTATTTTAAAGACGTTAAATCACTGGGCAAATTTACTCTACGCGATCGCAGAAATGGAGTCGCGATCGCGGAGAGTATTGGATTTAGACCTACGCGATCACGGAAGTACTGGACACTGACCATTGAAATTGCGACCAAGAGATCGCGTTCGCGTAAAGCAACACACTGCCCCGCCCCCATATCCCCTTAACGTTATGCGATCGCGTGAGGCCCCTTGCGATCGTGTAGAGCACCACCCCCAGGAAATACGATAGCGTCTCGTGTTTGGTAATTTCCTACCCCCGTGTCACGACCCCAAATCCTAACCAGCCGTGATAGCGCCTATCGTGGAACTAAGCTAGCCGACTACCGCGTGTTCATAATTGCTTTAGCAAATCCCATTTAAGTTCCAAGGAATTCATAACAATATACAGAAAGTTTCTTAATATAATGGGCAAATTTTATATGCAGTACTGCCATACCCAAAACCCGGAGCCAAAATGTCATGAGCATCTAGTGAAATAAACCAAAATAAACTATTATAATACAAAACTATGAATCAAAGCTAAATACAACAGGAAGGTAAAACAGAGATGCTGCGAACGCTGAACAACTACCTCTATAACCCACGATCCGGCTCCGCTGCGATATATAAAAGCTAACGCTCGATATCTGCTCCTGAATCTGCACACAAACGTTAAGGGAGTAATGTGAGTATTCCAACTCAGTAGTAATGGAAATAAATCAAGTCTAAGTAGCAAGGAATCACATAAAAACCAATGCCATCAAGTCACAATATACACAACCTTACTTTCCAATAGTATAACATAGATATACAAACCATCATGTCTTAAAAATCAATTTCATAAAAGTCTTTTAAAGAATGCACATTTTTAAGAACTTTAAAACAAAGGTTTGGTATGAAAATGAATGTAGTAAAATCATAAGTAGCCCCTCGGGCAAAAATATGGTTCATAATCAGCCCCTCAGGCATCCTCACAAATCCCTCAGCACCTCACAATCACTCAGCACCTCACAGTCACTTATGCCTCCCAATCACTCATCACTCGCACTCGGTGCTCTCACTGGGGGTGTGTACAGACTCCAGAGGGGCTCCTTCAGCCCAAGCGCTAATATCACTCAGCACCTCACCATCACTCTTGGACCTCGGCCACACTCGGTGGAACCAGTCGAAAAGCCCCTCGGGTGAAGTAGTAGAATGGGGTACTCGACACGAAAACATCATTTTAATGCTCATGTAGTGTAAATCAGGCTGAATTTCCAACAAAATAGTATGCACAATGATGTTGAGTAAAATCATCAACAGGTAGTGAGGAAAACAACAGTAAATACCCTCAAAGTGTCTAAACAGATCGGCACGAGGCCCTAAATACGGCTTATAGCCCAAATATTTCACAAATCTTTAGAACATAATTTAACATAAGATTTTGAGTAAATATGAAACTCATTAGTCACCGCGGAGAGGACCTAGTCCAATCCAAAAATCAGTACGCGCCACATACTCGTCATCTGACATGTGCGCCATTCGAAATTCAGTGAGAGAATAATGCAGTCTGGGGTTCCATACCCTCAGGACAAGATTTAAGACCATTACTTACCTCTATCGGGCCGCGACACTAGTCCTCTATGCCTTTGCCCCTCAAATTGGCTCCCGATTGCTCCGAATCTAGCCAAAACCAATTAACATTATCAATATATATTCAAGGAACACAACCTAACCGAAAATTATCAATATAATCAAAAATCTCGAAATTCGGCCAAACCCGAGCTCTGAGCCCCAGGCCCACGTCTCGGAATTAGATAACTTTTATATCACTAGAAACCTCAACCTCCCAAGATTCTACTCATACCAAAATCATCAAAATCTGATCACAATAGCCTACCCAAAACCTCAAAAGAAATCCCAATTCTTTCCTCCCATTTTTCCAACTTTTCCCTACTCAAATCCTTAAATTTTCAAGCCTAATCCTAACAAAATAGCATAGGAACAAGATTAACAACCAAAGAACTTACCTTTTCAGAAGAATCTTGAATTTCCCTCTCTAAATTACCTTCAATGGACTCCACTCGCATGCAAATTGATGGAAAAATAAGAAATTTCACGGAGGGGTCCTTTTAATACTGTTCTGCCCAGCCATTTCCGCTCTTGCGGACAATGGCCGCAACTGCGGACCCGCACCTGCGGTCCCAGGTTCGCACCTGCGAAAACTCAGTTAACGGGCCAATCCTGCACCTGCGACCATTTCTCTGCACCTGCAACTTCGCAGGTGCGATGCACCTTCCGCACCAGCGGCATCGCAGGTGCGACAAACTCCTCGCACCTGCGGACTACTCCCTACACAGCCAAATCTCGCACCTGTGGAGCCCAATCCGCTCCTACGGAACCGCACCTGTGGCTCCCCTTCCGCAGGTGCGAAAACACCAGCAACCTGCAAATTACCAAAAATCACTCCAAACTTTTCGTCAACCATCCGAAATCAATCCCGAGCCCCTCAGGGCCCCAACAAACAAACCAACACACCCCATAACACCATTCAAACTTATTCGAGCCTTCGAAACATCAAAAACAACAGGAAAACACCAAGTTTACATCAAATTCAAGCCTAAGAACTTTGAAACTTACAAATTTTGCCAACTACGCCGAAAACAACCAAAACACCTCCGATTAACCTGAAATTTTGCAGACATAACCAAAATGACATTACGAACCTGTCCCAACTTCCGGAACTCCATTCCGACCTCGATAGCCTATTTTCCACTGCCGACCGGAATCACCAAAAACTAACTTTCGCCAATTCAAGCCTAATTTTACACCAGACATCACAAAATATTTTGAACACACTCCTAAGTCCCAAATCACCTAACGAAGCTATCTGAGCCATAAAATCCGCATTCCGGGGTCGTTTACCAATAAGTCAACTCTCAGTTGACTTTTTCAACTATTAGGTTACTTTAAACGGCTAAATGCCTAAACTCTCACCGTAACCACTCCAGACCCAAACCAACAAATCCAACACATCAAAAAAATAGGATAGAGATATATATAACAAATGCGAAAATAGGGGAAACGGGGTAAATCTCACGGAACGACCAGCGGGGTCGTTACATCCTCTCCTTCTTAAACAATTCCTTGAACGGGTCTAGTCATGAGCATCTAGTGAAATAAACCAAATTAAACTATTATAATACAAAACTCTGAATCAAAGCTAAATACAACAGGAAGGGAAAATAGAGATGTTGCGAACGCTGAACCGCTACCTCTATAACCCACGATCCGGCTCCGCTGCGATATATAAAAGCTAATGCTCGATATCTACTCCTGAATCTGCACACAGAGGTGCAGGGAGTAATGTGAGTACGGCAACTCAGTAGTAATGGAAATAAATCAAGTCTAAGTAGCAAGGAATCACATAAAAATTAATGCCATCAAGTCACAATATACACAACCTTACTTTCCAATAGTATAACATAGATATACAAACCATCATGTCTTAAAAATCAATTTCATAAAAGTCCTTTAGGGAATGCACATTTGTAAGAACTATAAAACAAAGGTTTGGTATGCAAATGAATGTAGTTAAATCATAAGTAGCCCCTCGGGCAAAAATATGTTTCATAATCAGCCCCTCGGGCATGCCTCACAAATCCCTCAGCACCTCACAATCACTCATGCCTACCAATCACTCATCACTCGCACTCGGTGCGCTCAATGGGGTGTGTGCAGACTCCGTAGAGTCTCCTTTAGCCTAAACGCTAATATCACTCAACACCTCACCATCACTCTTGGACCTCGGCCAGACTCGGTGGAACCACTCGAAAATCCCTCGGTCGAAGTAGTAGAACGGGGTGCTGAGTGATATTAGCTGAGATTCAAAATAAAACAGTATGCACAATGATGCTGAGTAAAATCATCAACAGGTAGTGAGGAAAACAGCAGTAAAACGCCCTAAAAGGGTCTAAACAGATCGACACGAGGCCCCAAATACGGCTTATAGCCCAAATATTTCACAAATCTTTAGAACATAATTTAACATAAGATTTTGAGTAAATATGAAACTCATTAGACGCCGCGGAGAGGACCTAGTCCAATCCAAATTTCAGTACACGCCACATACTCGTCATCCGACATGTGCGCCATTCCAAATTCAGTGAGAAAATAATGCAGTACGGGGTTCCATACCCTCAAGACAAGATTTAAGACCATTACATACCTCTATCGGGCCCCGACACTAGTCCGCTATACCTTTGCCCCTCAAATTGGCTCTCGATTGCTCCGAATCTAGCCAAAACCAGTTAATATTATCAATATATATTCAAGGAACACAACACAACCGAAAATTATCAATATGATCAAAAATCTCGAAATTCGGCCAAACCGCAGCCTCGAGCTTACGTCTCGGAGTTCAATAATTTTTATATCACTAGAAACCTCGACCTCCCACGATTCTACTCATACCAAAATCATCAAAATCGGATCACAATAGCCTACCCAAAACCGCAAAAAAATCCCAATTCTTTCCTCCCATTTTTCCAACTTTTCCCTACTCAAATCCTTAAATTTTCAAGCATAATCCTAACAAAATAGCATAGGAACGAGATTAACAACCAAAGAGCTTACCTTTGCTGAAGAATCTTGAATTTCCCTCTCTAAATCGCCTTCAATGGACTCCTCATGCATGCAAATTGATGGAAAGATAAGAAATTTCGCAGAGGGGTCCTTTTTATACTGTTCTGCCCAGCCATTTTCGCTTCTGTGGACAATTGACCGTACCTGCGGTCCCAGGTGCGCACCTATGAAAACTTAGTTAACGGGCCAATCCCTCACCTACCGCACCAGTGACATCACAGGTGCGACAAACTCCTCGCACCTACGGACCACTACCTACACAACCAAATCTCATACCTACGGAGTCCAGTCCGCTCCTGCGAAATCGCACATGCGGTTCCCCTTCCGCATGTGCGAAAACACCAGCAACCAGGAACCTGCAAATTACCAAAAATCACTCTAAACTTCCCATCAACCATCCGAAATCAATCCCGAGCCCCTCGGGGCCCCAACCAAACATACCAACACACCCCATAATATCATTCAAACTTAGTCGAGCCTTTGAAACACCAAAAATAACACGAAAACACCAAATTTACGTCAAATACAAGCCTAAGAACTTTGAAACATCCAAATTTTTCCAACTACGCCGAAACCAACCAAAACACCTCCGATTGGCCTGAAATTTTGTAGACAGAACCAAAATGACATTATGAACCTATCCCAACTTCCGGAATTCCATTCCGACCTCGATAGCCTATTTTCCACTGCCGACCGGAATTGCCAAAAACTAACTTTCGCCAATTCAAGCCTAATTCTACACCGGACATCACAAAAATATTTTGAACACACTCCTAAGTCCCAAATCACCTAACGAAGCTATCCGATCCATAAAATCCGCATTCCGAGGTTGTTTACCAATAAGTCAACTCTCAGTTGATATTTTTCAACTATTAGGCTACTTTAAAAAGCTAAATGCCTAAACTCACACCATAACCACTCTGAACCCAAACCAACTGAGCCAACACATATAAATGCAGAAAATAGGGGACACGGGGTAAATCTCACGGAACGACCGGTCGGGTCGTTACACCCCAGCCATAGACACATCGCGATCGCATGAGTCACACCGTGATTGCGGAGAGCAAAACACAGAACACCAGCAACAGATCAAAAACAAGATTTTTCCTAAGTTTAGCACCCTGACACCTACCCGAGACTCACTCGAGCCCTCGGGGCTCAAAACCAAATATACATATGACTTCAAAATCATCCTACAAACTTATTCGAATAGTTAAACCACCAAAATAACATCAAAAACAATGAATTAAGCTCAAAAATCCATAGAATTTTCTCAAACTTCATAAACTTCTAAATTCTCCACTTTTGATCCGAAACGCGTCAAACCAAGTTCGTTTTACACCAAATTTCACAGATAACTCACACAACATATATTAAACTTGTTCCGAGTTCCGGAACCATAATATGGGCCCGGTAACACATATTTTACATTAAAGTTCATTTTCAAAAGTCTTTCTTATTTTTAGAAAACAATTTCCTTTAAAAATTTATTTCTCGGGCTTGCGACCTCGGAATTCGATTCCGGGCATACGCCCGAGTCCCATATTTTCCCACGGACCCTCCGGGATCATCAAATCACGGGTTTGGGTCCGTTTACCAAAAATGTTGACCAAAGTCAACTTTATTCCATTAATTATCATAATTCAACAGTTCAACACATTTCCACATAAAAACTTCCCGGCTACGCGCTCGGGCTATACACACACATCGAGGTGAGATTAACGGAGGCTTTCAGGGCCTTGGAACATATTTTCTGCTAAATTACACAAGATGACCTTTTGGGTCATCACATGTTATGACTTAACCCTTCAGGTGGAAATTCGTCTTCATGGAAGGTGATCTTAGGATTTCCAACACTTGTCCCACCATATTGGACATTTCTCCGCTAGTAATGTTGTTGGGCACATATGCTTCATTCGGTTCCTTCATCTGAGCATTCTTGTGTGCTTCAGAATTTTGCAATAACAACAAATGGATATCTGGGCGGGAGTCTTATTCACGTGATCAACAACCGAATATTCCCTTGACTGTACCTTCCTCCATAGGTCATATGGACCAGTCTCAATAGTGGGTTGTTTGTTGGAGGCTTGTTTACTGGTTTTTTCCTAAATGTTCAGGTGTTTAAACCCTTCATGTTCTGGTCATTCCTTGTACAACGCCAGATTCTTCCATCTTCGACTTTCCCTTTCTTTTAGCCTCGGCCACATAATCCCAAGGTACAACATTGGAACTGAAGGGTGGTGTGGATTCCACCGTTACTGTGAAAGGTGTAGCCACTTCCACTTCAAATGGAGTGAGTGTTGCTCTAGGTGGTGTTATTTCTACTTCTAAAGGAACCATGAGTCTACCTCAACTTCAACTGGCGGTTGTACCTTCACCACAATGGGATTGAGTGTAACTGCAGGTTTCTTAGGATCATCACCTTCTCGAATAAGCCCGATTGGTCCCTTGGGATCCCACTCTTCATCTGTTTCTATCACATTAACCCATCAACCCCTATGATCTGGGAGATGATTGTTGCAGACATTGGGTGCAGCTTCCTTCACCTGTATGACCTTATTATCAATCAGTGTTTGGATCTTTTCTTTCAAGGTGCGGCACTCGTTAATAGTGTGTCCCTTCATGGCGGAATGATATGCACAGGTCCTTTTTGGATTGACCCATTGAAATGAACTCTCCATTGCCACAACGGGAATAGGGGTGAAATATTCAGCATCTTTCAACCTTTTGTACAACTGGTCGATGGGTTCAGCAATGGTGGTGTACTATCTCGGTAGTCTGCGGTCAAAATTAGGCCTGGGTTATTGGTAGTTATAACGAGTCGAAGGTGACTGATAATAGGATGGTTGGGTATTATAGGTGTGGTAGGCGGCAGCAGGTTGGGAATATCTGGGAGGTGATGGTTGGTATGTGGGTAGAGGTGTTTGGTATACAAATGGAGTTTTCTGGCCTTGGGAAACCATTACTGTTCCCACTTATTTCTTTTTCGATATGCTGTCTGATTGTAATGCTTTGTTCATGGCCTGCAGTGCCTCAGACTTCGTCACTATTCTACTTTTAATATCTTCCTCGATCCTTTCTCCGAGATTGATGATATCGGAGAACTTATGATTCTCAATAACCATTATCCTTTTGTAATATTGTGGATCCTGTGCCTTGACAAAGAACATGTTCATATGATCCTCATCTAACGCGGGCATGAGTTTCGCTGCCTCTGACCTCCACTGAGTAGCATACTCGCGGAAGGTATCAATTGGTTTCTTCTTGAGGTTCTGGTTATCGAAAACATGCGGTGCATTCCCTGTGTTGAATTTGAACTTGTCCATGAAATATGACACCATGCTCACCCAATTAGCCCATTTCTTGGGATTCTGGCTTATGTACCAAGACAGGGCATCTCCAGTAAGGCTTCTCATAAACAGCTTCACGCGAATTCTTTCGTCTTTTCCAACCCCTACGAGCTTGTCACAGTAAGTTCTCAAATTAACCTTGGGGTCTCCCGCTCCATCAAACATTTCGAACTTGGGAGGTTTGTAACCCTTTGGAAATTCCACATCCGGCTGTATGCACAAATCCTCATAATTTAGACCTTCAATCGCTTTGCCTCCTTTCAACACCCTAAACTCGGGTCGTTAGTTTATTGAGCTCCTCAGCCATGTTCTTGATGAGCAGGTCCTTCTCGGCGGATTCTGGTGTATAGGAGATTGGTTGAGTGGAGTGAGGTAAGGTTTTTATGTATATATGTTTGTTCTTGTGAATGCCATGAGTTTGGGTGTAGTGGTGATCATTGGTGGAGTTTTGGGTTTCGGGGATATGTTGTGGTGTGTATTGAGGATTCTGATAGGTGGTTTGTGGGTATTGAGTAGGGAAATGCTGATTTTGAGGAGGGGTTGTATACTGGTGAGTTTCGGGAGGATTCGACAGGCGTTTGTTGGGTGAGTTTAGAGGCAGTGCACGGTTTTGGGGGTCTGGGAAATTCAATGTGAGGGAGAGATTTTCAAAGTTACGGACCAGCTCAAGCTCACCCTGTAGTTCAAGTATCTTCTACTCAAGCCATAATACCAAATCAATTGGGGCCTGAGTGCCCCGACAATCGGAAGTTTCCACATTCTCAACATGTGCAGTGTTGTCTTTACTGATGCCGTTCAGATCATCCATTTTAGCTTTCCCTTTGACTTTCGGTACACTTGGAGGAGGACAAGGTGGAGGGCCTCTGGATCTGGTATGGTAAGCTGATGATGCCATTATGCGTGAACCAACCTTGGGGAATGGGAATAATCAAAAAAGGAATGGAAAACAAAAGGTAACCAAGTCAGTAAGAGTATTTGCAATATCTAAACACATAGTGCAGAAATGTAAATTCGCGTCCTAATTTGGGAGCCTCGTTGTGCCCGAGGTAGGCCTATCGACAAGTTGATTTGGAGAACTTCAGTGCCAATAATTGCCTAATTTCATTAATGTAAAAGTAGATGAATCTAAAATGACACTAAACAAGATATGCATTAATGGCACTTGGCCTTATTACATTTGAAAAAGTAGATAAACCTAATCTACTTGGTCCCAGAAAGACCTTCCCCAGGCTTGATCTTCTTGGCTCCATCGATCAGGTTCCCCAGGTTGCGCATGCCCAACAGCAGGTATACCCTTGCTAGATGTCCTCCTTTACTTCCCTCAGCATTCTAGAAGTCGGTGACCCTGTTCCTCGTCTTCTCCCCTAGCTCCATCAAACCCTGATCCAGATATTCCAGCCTTTCATTAGACTTGATAGCCATTTCCCTCCATTCATTGACCAATTCCATATAAGTCTTGTGTTGCTCCAGATGCTCGGCCTCGTACTCATGGACCCTTTTGTGCAGTTTATTGTATTTCACTTGGGCTTCAGCAACTTCGTCTATGAACTTGTTTTCACGACTGATTCTCGGCTCAATTATCCCTACTATGTTGTCTTCAAACCATGATAGGTAAAGCGTACATGCCTTGCGTGATACCTGTTTGGATCGATGGTGTCCCTTTCTACAATAATATTTAGGTGCCATATATTTTGAGCTTTATATTTGTACGGGATGTCGTCATCCTGAAAATCTACCCTCTGATGACTCATTTTAGAAACTTGCGGTATGACTTGCTTCCTGCCTACCTGTCTCATAACCCTGATGGGAACATAAGGGTATATGCCCCTTAACCCGATAAACACCAAGTGCAGAGAGTCCCTAGAGTTGATGATGAACTCGTTGGTAGGGAACCATTTGAACATCCATTGAACCTGATCCTCAGTCAAATTGTCAAAAAACTGCACCCATTCTGTAGCATTCTCCGGTTGAGCAAATCTGTCTGCGATGAAGGTCATCCTCTTAGGGTGATGAAAGGCTATGTGATCATTCCCCGGCTTTCGTGGAAACTCTTGGTTGTACCAACCTCTCTGGAGGTGTTCTAGCAACCAAACCTGCAGCAGCAGATTACAACCCTCAAAGTGTTTGAACCCCTTCTGGAAGTGATCTAAGGTCCGATATATGTTTGCTATAATCATAGGGACTATAATATATGTTTCCCCTCGATTCCTTCCATTAGAGTTTTAGTTACCAAGGCTAGTCTGAAGTGAATCATGTCTCCTTTTCTTGGAAACACTATCATACCCAGGAAGCAGACGATGAACACAAAAATCCTGCAGTGAGTACAACCTAAGGAAGTGATAGAGAATTCATCATGGAAGATACGATAGGATTTTCTATGACCATATCATTCATAGAGGTAGTCAAAGGGTATGCAGGACTCCTTCAGGCACTCCAAATCATCGTTCTTTTTCAAACCCATTATTTTCAGAAACTCCCTAGTGGTATGGTTTTCTGGCACCAATAAACTCGGACTCTCCCAAGGTAATCCAGCGAATCCCCCTATCTCCTCAAAGAGAGGGTTCATTTCTATGTTGCCAAAATGGAACACGGACCTTTCTCCGTCCCAGAACATAGTGGCCTCTTCGATCAACATATTTTTTGTTTGGATGTCCAATAAAGATGGTAAGTTTCCGAGGACCCTTTTCACATGGTCTTTGTCGCTTAACGAAAGGTACTCCCACCAATCCAACAACAATGGTGGTATTATTTGGACCATGTTGAACCTGGGGACTTCGTGCCTAATTTTCTGCAAAACAAATAGGGTTAGACCTTTTCCTCCTCCAGATTCATCTACTTATACATCGGCGATTAGCATATTGGAACTTATTTCTCAAAATTAATGCACAGATCGTGGTTGCGTCTGTTGGGATTATGGAAACCCCGGTGGACGTTGGGACAAGGCTTTTCCTAAAGGGTTATTATGTGGACAACATATTAACCTTGTCTTCGTTCGACCATGATGCATGTACAATAAATCAGAGTAAGGTTTCTATAGAGGTCTAGACTGGTACCCTCAAGCGGACAACTTAAGAGGGAAAGGCACCGAACCGTTGAGTGCACCGCTGATCGACTAGTTTTACCGCAAATAAGCCTTTCTAAATTCAAAGGGATGATATATAGGAAGAGCGCAAACACTCATCAAGCGTTGCTATGGTATTGATTACGTACGAGTAGAATATGATGTTGAGCATGATATATTCAACAGAAAATAGCACGTTGTCACGTATTTGCACATTAAAAAATGATAAATGCGGTATTTAATAATTGAAAAGGCATTTAAAAAAAAAGAAAGAAAACAAAAACACAATTCAGTTTCCATAATAAAGAGTAATAAAACAAGAAGAGAAATGGTAAATGCTTAAAAAATAGGCAAATAAATTCACATAAAGTGGAAAAGGGAAAGGATGTGCAAGTATTAACAGAATAACGCATGGACTAATTCACAAAAATCAGGTTCGTTATGGTAGGAGCCTAAGGGTTATCCCCAGCAGAGTCGTCATGCTGTCGCGCCCCTTTTTCTCGAAAAATCGAGTAAGGGCTCGAAATTACCTTGAGGGATATAGGATATGGGATTTGAAGAGTCTCCACCTAACGGATTAAGGTGCGTTAGGGAACCTAGAGTAATTAACTCATGAAACTAGTTTGCGTTCAGGGCTCGAAATTACCTTGAGGGAAAGGTGTTAGGCACCCCTCGAGGTCCACAACGGTGGGTCCCGACCGAACTTAATTAAGCAAATTAGTCTCTAAAGGAAAATAAAGCAATTTAGACAACTATTATTTTAAAACAGGAATTAAAGGGGTCCTAAGTTCTTTAGCCTATAGGATCAGTTCCATGCAATACTTGGTACCTTTCCCCAGGTTGGGGTGCTACACATAGTATTAGCGTACAAGTCATCATCTCCTTTACTACCCAATTACTTTCTTTCAGTTGTTACCTAAGCGTTCTAGTAGCTTCTAACTCGTGCCTTATGCGTGCACTACCTGTCCTTTTCCTATGGTCCTGGAGGTGTTTAGAACCGCTATTTAAGGTGGTTCTAGACTAACCTAGGTTGCTTAAAATGAGAAAAATATAGGCGAAAAAAAAAATTCAAATAGGACTGTCACAGAAGAGAAACTAAAGGCTCATGTTAACCTCCACAAATAGTCAACAAATGCACGCAGTTCAATCAACAAATTTCATTAATTTAGGATCCTATATGCAGGATATCCAGATGAGCAGAAACAGAATGTAGAGAAGAAGTTTGTTTAAGGCGAGCATTGGTACCTATCAATTTGCCTACTGATTTTGATTAAGTTCTGAATATGGGCAATTTTCAAGCAGCAAGAGATCAGTGTTTTAGGCCCAGAATTCTTAATAAACCTACATGTTTGCCTAAGTGATAACCAAAACAAAATCCTATGGTATCTACAACTGTTAATTATATACCTATAACAACGAGTTAATGATTTTAACAGACATGTTTTTATCTCTTTAGATCCTATAGGCATGCTTTCTACTTTTGCAGAATTAGTTAACTCCTATAGGCATGATTTCTAAGTATTGAAAGTGATTACAAGCATGATTTCTAAACTTACAACTGATTTACATTATAGGCATGATATTTATTAGTTTAAATCCTATAGAAATGATTTCTAGGTTTTGAAACGGATTCCTTTTATTCCTGTAGGCATGGTATCTAAGCTGAAGCTGATTTTTATTTCTTATAGGCATGACATCTATTAATCACATTGAGCAGAATTTTTAAAGCAAATTGCCAGGAAAGTTTATTAGCTCAAACAAATAGAATCATATATACATGACCACTAATGCACATTGAGATTGGAAATATGTGTAGATCCTAAGAACATGGATCCTAATGGAGAATTACCAAAATACCTATAGACAGTGTCTCTAATATGCATGATCACAAACAGTCAGGAAAAACATCCTACAGGTAGAATTTCAAAACAATTAGTAACACTCACACAGTCAACACACTAACCCTATAGACCGGATTTCTACCCGAGTTTTGAACAAAGATGTATACCCCCCCCCCCCCTAGCTTTTACTAATAACCCCAGGGCTGTTATTACAGAGATTATTATATTACTACAGAAAAAAGTTCATGAATTACATAATACTATCCATTACACTATAGGGAGCCTTAGCAGGCCCAATATTAACTTGGAAACCAAGTCTTCAAGCAAATCAAGTCTGAAGTATAATGGGATCCATCCATGGCACATAAAATTAGGTTTCTAATGTGTCAAAATTCCCAAGGGCCTCAGGGACCCCGGGAAATTCTCATACTAGAACCTCACTTAGAAAACAACTCATAAAAGATTGGAAGACCAGCCCCAATGTGTCAGAGTTCGGAGGAGTCTCAAGGACCCTAGGCAGTGCTCACATTGGGGGTGATAGGAACCTAGATAACTAAGAGTATCAATTTGAAAATAGTATATGAAGGGTAGGGGGACAGTTTTAGAAAAACAACTTGATTTTTAGAAGCAAATAAGTTCAAACTACATGGTAGGAAATAGAGCTGGGCAGAGAAATAAACAGAGCGCAATGTATAAAAATATTAGTACTTATTCAACTAAGTACTCATACCAGTATTCAAATATATTCACAAAGAGTAAGGGAACTTAAATTAACCGACATAATTGACTACACATGCTTGCAGGGCAGGGAACATACAACTGATTATATAGAGTTTCACATTATTAAAGATAACCTAATTAGTTTTTTCACTTAGTGAAATCATATAGGCATGTATTAAACAGAAAACATGTTGAAGTTTGAAATAACTAACCAAACAAATACATACAACAGGATACGGTAGTAGGAACTAGAGCATACTAGTTTCAAATAGAGGTAAACAAGCAACATAGACCAAGCAGAAGCATGCTAAGGTTGAAACAAATATATAGAACAGAACAAGATGACAAGAATTAAGATATAGAAGTTGAGAAAGAAACAGACAAGAATCATGTGTCAAACAGAAGCAGGTTGAGGTCGAATAAACTAATCACATAACATATAGAATAGAAATAGGTAATGGAAGTTAACACATACCAATTAGGAAGAAAGTAAACAGGAAAGTAATAACAGTTTGGATCCAAAGAGTTTATCCTTGGCTAAACAGTGCATAAATCAGAGTAGCAGCACAAAGAGGTATTTTTGAGGAAAAACGGAGAGCTTTTTAGGTTGTGAAGTGAAGAAAGTTTGAGAGTATGAGAGTGTGAGAGCGTGTAAGTGTGAGTGTAAGTCTAGAAGTGTGAGCTATTGTGTTAAAATCAGAATAGTGAAAGGTTTTTATAACATATAGTAGAGTAAAACCAAATAAGGTGAGGTATGCAAAATCAATCAATCAATCAATTATGGTTAACAGGGTCCAATTAACAGTAAGTGTAACTTAAATTAAGGAGCATCTTTCACGGAATAAATAAGTAGACAAGATTGAGGCTAAATAAGGTAAGTAGTAAATTCAGAGATCACTTATAGGTCGGTTCTAGTAATCAAAGCACAGAAATCAAGCTAGCAAGAGAATTAAGGAAAGTAGTACCAATTAGGAATCACACATAAGGAAAGAATAGGTAAAAATCTGCCAAAGATATATCAGTTATAAAAGGAAAGCATAATTTTTGAACCCTAATTAAGCAAGTAAATAAATTAACCACTTTAATTGACAGAGCCACAGTAAATGGACAAAATATTATAACCAACAGTCAAATAATGAAAAATCATAAGGTGTAAATACATAGAGATGAAACTCAAGTAAAAGAAATCGGTCAAATAGTAAAGAAGAAAACCAGAGTTAAACATTTAAACGTTTTAAACATTTTTTTGCAGAAACCTCTTGAAAACTCGAAACCCTAGCATTTAGGGGAAAATTAGTCGATTGAAAATAGTAGTAAAAATAGAAGAATCTTAAAGGAAAAAATACGAAGCGAACTCAAACCGCTTCAGATCTAAAGAGGTTTGAACTGATTTGGCCAAAAATAGTTAGGTTTATACAAGAAATAAATAGAGGTGGAAAATTTTGTTTAAACTAGAGATATGAAGCCATAAAAACACAAAAGTGATAATACTCACAGACATGGCGGTGAATACAGACAGATTAATGAGGAACATGAGAGATTTGGACCAAATCTAGCTCGAGCTTGTTGAGATTATCCTCAAGTAACATGAAAATCGAATAATCAGCAGAGATAGGAGGCCGGATAGGGCCTGAGATTCAAGAAAGAACACATGAATCAAAGGGGTTTCAGTGAAGGTGGGCTTGGGTTAGAAGGAAGGTGAGAGGGAAGAGAGGAGGGAAGGGCTTCAAGGCGGTGGATTTGGAAAAGTGAGTAGGGTTTAGGTCGTTTGGTTAATTAAAATGGAAAGATTGTCCTGGATGTTTATCTTCAGAGATAAACGGCCAGGATTAAATCTAGAGTTGGGGCGGGTTATAAAAATTGGGTTATTGGGTTTGGGTTATGGGTATTGGGGAAGGTAAGGGTATTGGACTGGGGTAGATATTGGGCTGGGTTTGAGATTAGAAATATGTGTAGATCCTAAGAACATGGATCCTAATGCAGAATTACCAAATGACCTATAGACGGTGTCTCTAATATGCATGATCACAAACAGTCAAGAAAAATATCATACAGGCAGAATTTCTAAACGATTAGTAACATTCAAACAATCAACACAGTAACCCTTTAGATTGAATTTCTACCCGAGTTTTGAACAAAGATGTATAACCTCCCCCCTCCCCTATCTTTTATTAATAACCCCAGATCTGTTATTACAGAGATTATTATATTACTACAGCCCAATATGAATAGATTACGAAATACTATCCATTACACTATAGGGAACCTTAGCAGGCCCAATAGTAACCTGGAAACTAGGCCTTCAAGCAAAGAAATTCTAAAGCATAATGGATCCATCTATGGCACATAAAGTTAGCTTTCTAATGTGTCAAATTTCCCAAGGGCCTCAGGGACGCCGAGCAATGCTCACACCAGAACCTCACTTAGAAAATAGTTCATAAAATATTGGAAGACCAACCCCGATGTGTCAGAGGTCGGAGGAGTCTCAAGGACCCCAGGAACTGCTCACATTGGGGGTGATAGGAACCTAGAGAAATAAGAGTAGCAATTTGAAAATAGTATATGAAGGGTAGAGGGACAGTTTTAGAAAAACAGTTTGATTTTTAGAAGCAAATAAGTTCAGACTATATGGTAGCAAATAGAGCTGGGCCAAGAAATAAACAGAGCACGTGGTTTTAAAAGATTAGTACTTATTCAACTAAGTACTCATACCAGTATTCAAAGTGATTCACAAAGATCTAGGGCACTTAAATTAACAGACAGAATTGGCTACACATACTTGCGGGGCAGGGAACATACAATTAATTATACAGATTTTTACATTATTAAAGATAACCTAATTAGCTTTGTCACTAAGTGAAATCATATAGGCATGTATTAAATAGAAAATATGCTGAAGTTTGAAATAACTAACCAAAAAAACACATAGAACATGATAGGGTAGTAGGAACTAGAGCATACTAGTTTTAGAGAGAGGTAAACAAGAATCATAGATCAGGAAGAAACATGCTAAGGTTGAAATAAACATGCAGAACAGAATAGAACAAGATAACAAGAATTAAGATATCGTAGCTGAGAAAGAAACAGACAAGAATCATGTATCAAACAGAAGCAAGTTGAGGCCGAAATAAACTAATCACATAAAATGTAGAATAGAAATAGGTTAACGGAAGTTAACACATACCAGTTAGGAAGAAAGTAAACAGGAATGTAATGACAGTTTGGATCCAAAGAGTTTAGCCTTGGCTTCCAGCCGGCTAAATAGTGCAAAAACCAGAGTAGCAGCACAAAGAGAGTTTTTTGAGGAAAAACAGAAAGCTTTTTAAGTTGTGAAGTGAAGAAAGTGTGAGAGTGTGAGTGTAAGTCTATAAGCGTGAGGTTTTGCGTTAAAATCAGAATAGTGAAAGGTTTTTATAGCATATAGTAGAGTGAAACCAAATAAGGTAAGTTATGCAAAAACAATCAATCAATCAATTATGGTTAACAGGAGCCAATTAACAGTAAGTGTAACTTAAATTAAGGAGCATCTTTCACAGAATAAATAAGTAGACAAGATTGAGGCTAAATAAGGTAAGTAGTAAATCCAGAGATCACTTATAGGTCGGTTCTAGTAATCAAAGCACATAAATCAAGCTAGCAAGAGAATTAAGGAAAGTAGTATCAATTAGGAATCGCACATAAGGAAAGAATAGGTAAAAATATGTCAAAGAGATATCAGTTTTAAAAGGAAATCACAATTTTCGAACCCTAATTAAGCAAGTAAATAAATTAATCACTTTAATTGACAGAGCCATAGTAAACGGACAAAATATTATAACCAGCAGTTAAATAATGAAAAGTCATAAGCTGTAAATACATAGAGATGAAACCCAAGTAAAATAAATCAGTCGAATAGTGAAAGAAAACTAGAGTTGAACATTTTTTGCAGAAACCTCTTGAAAACTCGAAACCCTAGCTTTAAGGGAAAAATGTATCTGTTGAAAATAGTAGTAAAAACAGAAGAATCTTAAAAGAAAAAATACGAAACGAACTCAAACCGCTTCAGATCTAAAAGGGTCTGAACTAATTTGGCCGGAAATAGTTAGGTTTATGCAAGAAATAAATAGAGGTGGAAAATTTGGTTTAAACTAGAGATTTGAAGCCATAAAAACACAAAAGTGATAATACTCACAGACATGGGGGTGAATATAGATAGATTAATCAAGAACATGAGAGATTTGAACAAAATGTAGCTCGAGCTTCTTGAGATTATCCTCAAGTAACATGAAAATCGAATAACCAATAGAGATAGGAGGCCGGATAGGACCTGAGATTGAAGAAAGAACACATGAATCAAAGGGGTTTCAGTGACGGATGGCTTGGGTTAGAAGGAAGGTGAGAGAGAAGATATGAGGTAAGGGGTTTCATGGCGATGGATGTGGAAAGTGAGTAGGGTTTAGGTCGTTTGGTTAATTGAAAATGGAAAGATTGTCCTGGACCGTTGACCTTCTGAGATCAATGGCCAGGATTAAATCTGGGGTTGGGGCGGGTTATAACAATTGGTTTATTGGGTTTGGGTTATGGATAGTGGGTAAGGTTAGGGTATTGTGTTGGGGTAGTTATTGGGGTAAGGTCGGAAAAAAATTCATAAAAGAGGCTATATGTTAATAAATACCCATTTAGTTTAATAATTTATAAATATAGTTAATAAATGATGAAAATGTTATTTATATATGAAAATGATTTAAAATAATTACTTAATATTATAAAATATAAAAAGTTATTTTCGTGTAAAAATATAGTAATTATGCACACATGGGCTATTATTGCAAAGTTATTGCAATTATAACCTGAATCTGTAAATATAATTATGCATAAAATAAATAAAGCTTAATATAAATATAAATGATAAAAATTAAGCAATAAAATTATTATAGAATTATTTGTGATGCAATTTGTAATTATTTCGATAATAAAATGATGGAACAAATTAATTAAAAACCTTTTAAAATCACAGGATATTATAGATAAATGTTAATTGATGCTCATGCATTATTCTGAAAATATATGCATTTTGAAAATAATATAGAGAAAAATTGGGTATCAACAGCCGCCCCTCTTTACCCGGAAAGGATGAAAGAGTTGTTGGGTAAAGATATGATGGCCAGTTTTGATCGAATAGAGTGATCTGAGAGATATAGGTCGCACTTTGATTTCTGAGCTGCCTACATATTCCTGGTTTTACAGGTGTTAGGCCTCGTGTAGTTTTGGATCCATCAGCGAAATAAACCGATAAAGCTATCACAAGGACGGACACAAGGTTTCGAATAGGTGATACGGTTATGGTGAGCGGTCAGGTTCGAAATAATTTGAAGAAACTGGAGCGGGATTTCTCTTGTTGGGATAACCATTACTCACTGGGTCACCTGCAAACCAGAAGATGTATTGTAAGTATAGGCGTATAACTTTGCGTAAATTAGACATGATGCAAATTCCCCTCAGATCATGATAATTATCTTTGGACGGTTGAGGATGATGTCCTTAGACTATGACGTCCTGGGCCATGAGTTGTGCGATAAGGGATTCGCAGGCCATGGAATGATGTTCTCTGGCCATGAAAATTGTGCCTCCGAACCATAACGCCTTTGAATAATGATGTGCAAGTTTGAAAGATCCTCAGGCTATGGCATTGCGTCTTCCTGCTATGAGGATGGTTCCTTCGGACTATGATGCCTTTGGACCAGTTGGCAATATTTCAGCCCATGAATTGCAGGAGACATGATGATGGATGCAGCAAGACAGAGCTTAGTCTTGTGTGAAGTTGAGGACAGAGCTTAACCCGAGAAAAGATAACAATGCAAGAGAGACAATGTTTAGTCTCGTGCGAGATTCAGGACAGTGCTTAGTCCCATGCAAAGAGAAGGTCATGCTTAGCCTTATGACAGATTCAGGACAGTGCTTAGTCCCATGCAAAGAGAAGGCAGTGCTTAGCCTTATGCAAGCAGAGAGGCAGGGCTTAGCCTCATGCAAGATGAAGTCAGTGCTTAGCTTTATGCAAATAGAGAGGCAGGGCTTTGCCTCATGCAAGATAAAGGCAGTGCTTAGCCTTATGCAAATATGAGGCAAGGATTAGCCTCATACAAATGGTTTGTGACAGGGCTTAGTCTCATGAAAGATGAAGACATTGCTTAGCCTTATTCAAATAGGAGGCATGGCTTAGCCTCATGCAACTGGTTTGAGACAGGGCTTAGTCCCATGCAAGATGAAGGCATTGCTTAGCCTTATGCAAATAGGAAACAGGGCTTAGCCTCATGTAGGTGTTGAGACAGAGCTTAGTCTCATGCAAGATTTGGTACATGGCTTAGTCCCATGCAAAGAGAAGGCAGTGCTTAGCCTTATGCAAATAGGAGGCAGGGCTTAGCCTCATGCAAATGGTTTGAGACATGGCTTAGTCTCATGCAAGATGAAGGTAGTGCTTAGCCTTATGCAAATAGGGAGACAGGGCTTAGCCTCATGCAGGTGTTGATAAAGGGCTTAGTCTCATGCAAAGTTTGGGACAATGCTTAGTCCCGTGCGAAGAGAATAGTAAGAGTGTAGTATTCTTAGCTGACAATGTGTTTTATGCATTGCGATTGCATCGTTACGACAGTGTTTGTCATGGTGATCTAATCCTGCATCCAAAGAAAATATTGTGCGTTTTGCGGGGGAGGTTGGTTCGTTCCTTTGCTTGTCTGATTTGCTCCGCTCTCTCGGAAGATCCTGTTTGAACTATTAGGGTAGCATTTGCTAAAGTAAAGTTTCGTTTTTCAAAAGTATGTGTCCATTATTTTCAAAAGACTTAGTAGTATATAGTTTAGAAATTAGTTAGATGAACCAGTAACTGTGACATAATCAGAGACATTGCGACTTATTCTACCGTAGAATTTTGAGGGTCTTCCTCAAAATTCTTCCCCAATTAACTAGATGACTTTTTTTACTGCTCGATACGATATGTTTGGCTGAACTTGCTTCAGAATTTTGAGGTTCCTCCTCAAAATTCTTCCCTAGTTTCTGATTGTGGGGAAATAGAAAATTTTATTGGATTGTGACCAAACCCACAAGGCTGCCTACGTATCCTCTCTTTAACAGGAATCAGGTTGAGTGTAGTTCAATTGTCAATCAGAATGTGTATATTTGGTATCGGGAAATCATCCTTTGGGTTGGCCCTGTTAAGATCCCGATAATCAATACAGTCTGACTTTCCCATCTTTCTTTGGAACTGGTACAATATTGGCAAACCAAGTTGGGTACTCAACTACTCTGAGGATCCTGGATTTGATCTACTTAGTGACTTCTTCCTTGATTTTCAAGCTCAGGTCTGGCTTGAATTTTTTGAGTTTTTGCTTCACTGGCGGACACATTGGATTTTTAGGTAACTTGTGAGCCGCTATGGATGTGCTCAACCCTGTTATGTCGTCGTATGACCATGCAAAGATATCCTCATATTCTTTCAGGAACCGAGTGTATTCCCCTTTCTCTGACGGCGAGAAATAGATGCTTATGCGGGTTTCCTTGACGGTTTCGAAATCTCCAAAGTTGACTATCTCAATCTCGTCCAGGTTGGACTTGGGCTTGTTCTCAAAATTATCTATTTCTCTGACGATCTTTTCAGGTATTACATCCTTTTCTTCTATTTTTCTGAATCACTGTCCTCTTGTTGCGTTGTCTCATTACATGTCACAGTTGTCGATTCATCAAGATAAGAAATAGTAATGTTGTAGGGATAAAGATATGAAAGAAAAATAGTAATAATAAGCTATTTAAAATATCAAACAAACTGATTTTCAATAACTCAAATAACTTTATTGGAACATTGAAAAATATTATATAAGACAAAAGAAAAAATGCAAAAGTGGAAATCATTTTCTAGAAAAGTAAACAATGGTATTCTGCCTTGCTACCCCAGGACTCGTCGGGCCCTTGATGGTGTAACAGTCCAGTTCTTGAGGAATGCTCCTCTCTCCACAGCTTGGATTGTAGGGCCTTCCTCCTCCTCCTCGACGATCACACAGCAGTACATATCAGCATCTTCCAAGAACAAATTTTTCAATGGTTCCAATGCTTCTTCTTCCTCTGATCCCCATATGATATCGGCATGATAGAAGGTCTGACTCAAGTGTGGCATGGGTTGCTCAAGAGGGTAGTATGGACCATGCCATGGTGGCGACCAATTTTGATATTCCTGCCAGGTATACTGATGTCTGAGCCCAAAGGTTGTGCCATGGTCTTCAGTTGTACTGGTTTTGAGATACCTTGAAGCTTTTTACCAATTCCCTTATCAGGTTCATACCCTGCCCATGCCAGTATACTCTCTATTTTTCTACTCCTCCATTTATCCTTTTCAATCGTGTTAACACGCTCGATGTGATGGTAGGTTTTCTCCACCTAACTTCCTTCTGTTTTCTACCATTGGAACAGTCTGACTGGTGTAAATGGGGTTGCTCCCATCTCCATGGATGATCACTTCTTGATGGTTCCACTCAAATTTTACCGCTTGGTGCAAAGTGGATGCGACAGCTCCAGCGGCGTGTATTCAAGGCAGTCCCAATAATAGATTATTGGAGGAGGATATGTCTAGCACTTGGAATTCAACATCGAACCAGGTAGGACCCATTGCAAGCATAGGTTAGTTTCTCCAATAGTGGCCTTTTGAGACCCATCGAACGTTTTCACATTCATTGTCCCTTGCCCAGCCTCTTCAGAGTTGTCAACGGGCGAATGGTGAGGTTGGATACTCCATCTATCAAAACTCTGGCGATGAATTTATCTTCACATTACACTGTGATATGCAGCGCTCTGTTATGACTTAACCCTTCAGGTGGCAATTCGTCTTCATGGAAGGTGATCTTATGGCTTTCCAACACTTGTCCCACCATATTGGCCATTTCTCCGCCAGTAATGTTATTGGGCACACATGTTTCATTCAGTACCTTCATCAGAGCATTCCTGTGTGCTTCAAAATTTTGCAGCAATGACAACATAGATATCTGGGTGGGAGTCTTATTCAGGTGATCAATAACAGAATATTCCCTTGCCTGTACCTTCCTCAAGAGGTCATCTGTACTAGCCTCAATAACGGGCAGTTTTCCAGAGGCTTGCTTACTAGTTTCTCCTAAATGTCCAGCTGTATAAACCCTTCCTGTTCTGGTCATTCCTTGTGCAACACCGGATTCTTCCATCTTCGACGTTTCCTTTCTTATAGCCTCGACCACATAATCCCAAGGTACAACATTGGAACTGAAGGGTGGTGCGGATGCCACCGTTACAGTGAAAGGTGTGGCCACCTCCACTTCAAATGGAGTGATTGTTGCTGTAGGTGGTGTTACTTCTACTTCTAATGCAACCGATGTGGCTACCTTGACTTCAACTGGTGGTTGTACCTGCACGACAATGGGATTGAGTGTGACTGCAGGTTTCTTAGGATCATCACGTTCTCGAATAAGCCCGATTGATCCCTCGAGATCCCACTCTTTATCAGTTTCTATCACATTGACCCTTCCAACCCTATGATTTAGGAGAGGATTGTTTCAAACATTGGGTGTAGCTTCCTTTGCCTAGATGACCTTATTATCATTCAGCGCTTGGATCTTGTCTTTCAAGGTGAGACACTTGTCAACAGTGTGTCCCTTCATGCTGGAATGATATGCACAGGTCTTGTTTGGATTAACCCATTGAGATGAATTCTCCATTGCCATAGGGGGAATATGGGTGACATATCCAGCGGCTTTCAGCCTTTCGTACAACTGGTCGATGGGTTTAGCAATGGCGGTGTACTGTCTGGGTGGAAGGTGTTAGGCACCCCTTCCTAACAGGTGTTAGGCACCCATTTTTCTCGCGAAATCGAGTAAGGGCTCGAAATTACCTTGAGTAGAAGGTTTTAGGCACCCCTCGAGGTCCACAACGGTGGGTCCTGGCCGAACTTAATTAAGCGAATTAGTCTTTAAAGGAAAATAAATCAATTTAGATAGCTATTATTTTAAAACGGGAATTAAAGGGGTCCTATATTTTTTTCCCTATAGGATCATTTCCATGCAATACTTGGTAACGTTCCCCAGGTTGGGGTGCTACACATAGTATTATCCCACAGGTCATCATCTCATTTACTACCCAATTACTATCTTTCAGTTGTTACCTAAGCGTTCTAGTAGCTTCTAACTCGTGCCTTATGCGTGCACTACCCATCCCTTTCCTATGATCCTGGAGGTGTTTATGACCTCTATTTAAGGTGGTTCTAGACTGACCTAGGTTGCTTAAAATAAGAAAAATCTAGGCGACAAACAAAATTCAAATAGGACTATCACAGGAGGGCAACTAAAGGCTTATGTTAACCTCCACAAATAGTCAACAAACGCATGCAGTTCAATCAGCAAATTTCATCAATTTAGGATCCTACAGGCAGAATATCTAGATGAGCAGAAACATAATGTAGAGAAGCAGTTTGATTAAGGCGAGCATCGAGACCTATCAATTTGCCTACTGATTTTGATTAAGTTCTGAATCTGGGCAAATTTCAAGTAGCAAGAGATCAGTGTTTTAGGCCCAGAATTCTTAATAAACCTATAGGTTTGCCTAAGTGATAACCAGAACAGAATCTTATAGGCATGGTATCTACAACTGTTAATTATAGACCTATAACGACGAGTTAATGATTTTAACAGACAGGTATTTATCTCTTTAGATCCTATAGGCATGCTTTCTACATTTGCAGAACTAGTTAACTCCTATAGGCATGATTTCTAAGTGTTGAAACTGATTACAAGCATGATTTCTAAGGGATGATATATAGGAAGAGCGCAAACACTCATCAAGCGTTGATATGATATTGATTACGCTCGAGTGGAATATGATGTTGAGCATGATTTATGCAACAGAAAATAGCACGTTGTCACGTATTTGCATGTTACAAAAATGATAAATGTGATATTTAACAATTGAAAAGGGGTTTAACAAAAATAAAGAAAACAAAGAGACAAGTTAGTTTCCATAATAAAGAGTAATAAAAAGAGAAAGAGAAATCGTAAATGCTTAAAAAATAGGCAAATAAATTCACATAAAGTGGGAAAGGGAAAGGGTGTGCAAGTATTAACAGAATAAAGCATGCTTAAAGACTAATTCACAAAAATCAGAATAGTTATTGTAGAGCCTAAGGGTTATCCCCAGCAGAGTCGCCATGCTGTCGTGCCCCTTTTTTCTCACGAAATTGGGTTTCGATATTTTTGAGACAACTCCCTTCCTTTTGGGATGGGATATGGGATTTGAAGAGTCGCCACCTAACGGATTAAGGTGCGTCAGGACACCTAGAGTAATTAACTCATGAAACTAGTTTGCGTCACCATAGATCGGGTAATAGTTTGAAATTACCTTGAGGGGAAGGTGTTAGGCACCCCTTGAGGTCCACAACGGTGGGTTCCGACCGAACTTAATTAAGCGAATTCGTCTTTAAGGAAAATAAAGAAATTTAGAAAACTATTATTATTAAACAGGAATTAAATGGGTCCTAAGTTTTTTAGCCTATAGGATCTTTTCCATGCAATACATGGTAACTTTCCCCAGGTTGGGGTGCTACACATAGTATTAGCGCAGAGGTCATCATCTCATTTACTAGCCAATTGCTATCTTTCAGTTGTTACCTAAGCATTCTAGTAGCTTCTAACTCGTGCCTTATGCGTGCACTACCCATCCCTTTCCTATGGTCCTGAAGGTGTTTAGGACCTTAATTTAACGTGGTTCTAGACTGATCTAGGTTGCTTAAAATGAGAAAAAGCTAGGCGGCAAAAAAAATTCAAATAGGACTGTCACAGAAGAGAAACTAAAGGCTCGTGTTAACCTCCACAAATAGTCAACAAATGCACGCAGTTCAATCAGCAAATTTCATTGATGTAGGATCTTATAGGCAGGATATCTAGATGAGCAGAAACAGAATATACAGAAGTAGTTTGCTTAAGGCGAGCATCGGGACCTATCAATTTGCCTACTGATTTTGATTAAGTTCTGAATCTTGGCAAATTTCAAGTAGCAACAGATCATAGTTTTAGGCCCAGAATTCTTAATAAAGAGTTTTAACCCTATGGACCGAATTTCTACCCGAGTTTTAAACAAAGATGTATAAACCCCACCCCCCACCCCCACCACCAACTTTTACTAATAACCCTAGATCTGTTATTATAGAGATTATTATATTATTACATCCCAATATGAATAAATTACATAATACTATCCATTACACTATAGGGAGCCTTAGCAGGCCCAATATTAACAGGAAACTAAGCCTTCAAGCAAAGAAAGTCTGAATCATAATAGGATCCATCCATGGAACATAAAATTATCTTTGTAATGTGTCAAAGTTCCCAAGCGCCTCAGGGACCCCGGGCAATGCTCACACCAGAACCTCACTTAGAAAATAGTTCATAAAAGATTGGAAGACCAACCCCGATGTGTCAGAGTTCGTAGGAGTCTCAAGGACCCTAGGAACTGCTCACATTGGGGGTGATAGGAACCTAGATAACTAAGAGTAGCAATATTAAAATAGTATATGAAGGTTAGGAGGACAGTTTTAGAAAAACAGTTTGATTTTTAGAAGCAAATAAGTTAAGACTACATGGTAGCAAACAGAGCTGGGCCAAGAAATAAACAGAGCATGTGGCCTAAAAAGATTAGTACTAATTCAACTAAGTACTCATACCAGTTTTCAAAGTGAGTCACAAAGATCAAGGGCACTTAAATTAACAGACAGACTGGCTACACATGCTTGCAGGGCAGGGAACATACAATTGATTATACATAGTTTCATATTACTAAAGATAACCTAATTAGCTTTGTCACTAAGTGAAATCATATAGGCATGTATTAAACAGAAAAAATGTTGAAGTTTGAAAGAACTAACCAAACAAACACATAGAACGAGATAGGGTAGTAGGAACTTGAGCATACTAGTTTCAGAGAGAGGTAAACAAGCATCATAGATGAGGAAGAAACATGCTAAGGTCTAAATAAACATGCAGAACAGAACAAAGATAACAAGAATTAAGATATTGCAGTTGAGAAAGAAACAGACAAGAATCATGTGTAAAACAGAAGCAAGTTGAAGTTGAAATAAACTAATCACATAACATATAGAATAGAAATAGGTTAACGGAAGTTAACACATACCAGTTAGGAAGAAATTAAACAGGAATGTAATGACATTTGGATCCAAAGAGTATAGCCTTGGCTTCCAGCCGGCTAAACAGTGCAGAAACTAGAGTAGCAGCACAAAGAGAGTTTTTTTTGAGGGAAAACAGAGAGCATTTTACGTTGTGAAGTGAAGAAAGTGTGAGAGTGTGTAAGTGTGAGTGTAAGTCTGTAAGTGTTAGCTTGTGTGTTAAAATCAGAATAGTGAAAGGTTTTTATAGCATATAGTTGAGTAAAACCAAATAAGATAAGGTATGTAAAATCAATCAATCAATCAATTAGAGTTAACATGATCTAATTAACAGTAAGTGTAACTTAAATTAAGGAGCATTTTTCACGGAATAAATCAGTAGACAAGATTGAGGCTAAATAAGGTAAGTAGTAAATCCAGAGATCACTTATAGGTCAGTTATATTAATTAAAGCACAGAAATCAGGCTAGCAAGAGAATTAAGGAAAGTAGTACCAATTAGGAATCACACATAAGGAAATAATAGGTAAAATCTGTCAAAGAGATATATGTTTTAAAAGGAAAACACAATTTTCGAACCCCAGGTAAAAATCTGTCAAAGAGATATAAGTTTTAAAAGGAAAGCACAATTTTCGAACCCCAATTAAACAAGTAAATAAATTAATCACTTTAATTGACAGAGCCACAGTAAACGGGCAAAATATTATAACCAACAGTAAAATAATGAAATATCCTAAGATGTAAATACATAGAGATGAAACTCAAGTAAAATAAATTAGTCAAATAGTAATGAAGAAAACCAGAGTTAAACATTTAAACGTTTTAAACAATTTTTGTAGAAACCACTTGAAAACTCGAAACCCTAGCTTTTAGGGAAAAAATTTATCGGTTCAAAAGAGTAGTAAAAACAGAAGAATCTTAAAGGAAAAAATACGAAACGAACTCAAACCACTTCAGATCTAAAGAGGTCTTAACTGATTTGGTCAGCAATAGTTAGGTTTATACAAGAAATAAATAGAGGTGGAAAATCTGGGTTAAACAAGAGATTTAAAGCCATAAAAACACAAAAGTGATAATACTCACAGACATGGAGGTGAATACAGACAAATTAATCGAGAACATGAGAGATTTGAACAGAATATAGCTCAAGCTTCTTCAGATTATCCTGAAGTAACATGAAAATCAAACAACCAGCAAAGATAGGAGGTCGGATAAGGTCTGAGATTGAAGAAAGAACACATGAGTCAAAGGGGTTTCAGTGACAGCGTGTCACGACCCAAAATCCTACATGAGTCGTGATAGCGCCCAATCCCACATATTTCCCAAGGTTTTAAGCTTAGCTTATTTAAATAAAAGCGGAAACATTTACCAAATGGAAATATATATATACAGCCAAAATGATCGTGATCCAATATATATACAGTCCCAAAATGAGATTCTATTGTGTGCGTGCCAGGAACTAGTGTCACAAGTCAACAGGAGAACTAGTAGAATATAGAAAAGATGATACAAATGTACTACTGTCTGAGAGAAATAGACAGAAACAAACAAACGATAACTCCACGACACTATTGAGAATCGTCAGGGGGTGTAGCTCACCGTGGAGTCAGGTCCAGAATATAAGTCAAGCTCCGGTCGGATAACCAGAAACACCAGCCTCAGAACCTGTACAATTAAGTACAGAAGTGCAGCATGAGTACATAAATATATATGTACCCAGTGAGTATCCCGCCTAACCTCGAAGAGGTAGTGACGAGAGGTCGACATGACACTCACTAAGGTCCGACAGTAATAATGTAAAACAGGATATACGAAATGCAGTAGACATGTGAGACAGTAAGAAGTAGATACCTATCAAATACATAAAACCAGGAAACTACTGAAAATAAGCAACAATGTACACTTTCCTTTTTGCCCCAAATAGCCCAAGCGCACACAAGGGTAAGACAATCGGCCGGAGTCATAAGAAAATATCTAGACATTGAATGGACGTAAAGCTTCCCCCTTTTGCGAATCATACCTGCAGCTCGGGTGCTGACACATTTATACACAATTACCATAAAGCTTCCCTCGATCGCGAATCATACCTGCGACTCGAGTGCTAACACACTTATGTATAATTACAATAAATCTTCCCTCGATCGCGAATCATACCTGCGACTCGAGTGCTGACTCTTATATATAATTAACATAAAGCTTCCCTCGATCGCGAATCATACCTGCGACTCGAGTGCTAACACTTATATATTATTAAAATAAAACTTCCCTCGATCGCGAGTCATACCTGCGACTCGAGTGCTGATTCTTATATATATATACAAATATATATATATATATATATATATATGATTTATCAATAAGCTCAATAAAGGCTATACTTGTAACAAGGATTAATTCACCGGAAATTCAGAGGCAACTCTCTACCATTTGCATACTAGTTCAAAGATAATAAGCATATTGGTTCAAAGATAATAAGCAACTCAAAGTTTGGCTAAAGATACACATAAGGCACGTAATGGCATGCTCGTGAGTCCGAAAACTACCCGACATGATAAAATAGTCGTTACGTACGGACTCTCATCACCTTGTACACACATAGCCACCAAAACAATTACACACAGCATATATAACACCTATGGGGACAATTACCTCTTACAAGGTTAGAAAGGAGACTCACCTTGTGTTGACTCTACCCCTCGGACCAAGGATGCGCCCAAACTCCGAACTCTACACCCGAGGACTCGCAACTAGCCAAATACGGTACAATGACATCAATGCATGCTCAAAGTAGGGAAATTATCCTATTTATTCAATAATTCAACATTCTTGAAGAATTTCCAAAATCCAACCACGGGCCCACACGCTCGGATTCCAGTAATTCTCGAAGGGAACACTCACCCAAAGCCTAAGGATCATTAATATACGATTCTTACTTGATTTCATTAGCAAATTCGTGGGTAAATTCTCAAATTATCAAAAGCTCTAGGTTACTACTCAATTCTTTGTTTTTCACTAATTCAGGTAGTTAATTAACCAAAAAATCCATGCATGAAGCTAATATTAGAGTAGATTTTACTTACCTTAAATGACCAGGTCGTTTTCCCCTCAACACTGGTGGAAATCACCCCAAGCAAGGAGAAGAAGATGAGAAAAATGTATTAAGACCCGTGTATAAAAACACACTGTATGGACAGTGTTTTTGTACCTACGGCTCGAGGACCGCACCTGCTAACAAAGGCTCGCACCTACAGAAATGAACTGGGAGCCTGGGCCCGCACCTGCGGAGTGGAGACCACACCTGCGGCTCCGCTCCTGCGGAACTTTTGTCCGCACCTGCGTGAATTGGACATACCACTGGGGGTCGCACCTGCAACTGGTCAACCGCACATGCGGTCACACCAGAACAGTTGCGCTAGTATCTATTTAAGCTCGTTTTTGGCCTAGTGTGGTGTCCGGGAGGCACCTGGGCCTACCCGAGCCCCCGTCCAATTATACCAACAAGTCCCAAATCATAATACGGACTCGCTCGATCCTTCGGAGCACCCAAAACAATGCTAAAACTCAAAATCATACCTCAAAACCCTAAGAACCAAATTTAGGAACTTTAATTTTTCTTGACTTCGCTAACAACGCGCCGAACCGACCTATACAACTTGGAATGACACCAAATTTTGTGGGCAAGTCATAATTAACATAACGGAACTATTCCCGGTCTCGGAATTCCAATTGAACCTCGATAACATAAAAATATGTCCCAAACAAAATAGGAACTTAAGGAACTTCTTATTTCAATATCCCCCGGCTCATCAGAAACCCATTCAGAACATACGCCCAGGTCCAAAATCATTACACGAAGCTACCGGAACCGATGAAACTTGATTCCGAGGTCGTTTACCCAAAATGTTGACCGAAGTCAAACGTGGCCTTAAAGGCCAACCTTAATGAACCAATTGTTCCTGTATCACTCTAAACACCTCTGAATCCCGGACCACCAAAATGGGAACGGGGTCCGATAACGCAAAATGACCGGTCGGGTCGTTACATTCTCTACTTCTTAAAAAAATGTTCATCCTCGAACGGGTTTAGAATCATACCTGAAATGCTGAATATGTGTAGATATCTGCTTCGCATGTCCTCCTCGGACTCCCAGGTTGCTTCCTCAACTAGATGGCCCTCCCACTATACTTTTACGGCAGAAACTCTCTTGGACCTCAACTGGCGGTCCTGCCTATCAATAATAGCAACTGGCTCCTCCTCGTAGCCTAACCTCTCATCCAACTTAATAGTGTTGAAATCAACCACATGAGAGAAGTCGGCGTGGTACCTCCGGAGCATGGATACATGAAAAACTAGGTGAACTCCTGATAAACTAGGAAGCAAGGCCAGCTCTTAAGCAACCTCCCCAACTCGCCTCAACACCTCGAATGGACCTATAAACCTCGAGCTCAACTTTCCCATCTTCCTAAACCTCATAATACCTTTCATAGGCGAGACTTTCAATAGGACCCTATCTCCCTCCACAAATGATACATCATGCGCCCTCTGATCCGCGTACCTCTTCTGTCTGGACTGTGCCGTATGAAGCCTCTCTTGAATCAACTTCACTTTCTCCAAGGCATCCCTCACCAGGTCGGTGCCATATATCTTAGCCTCGCCAGGCTCAAACCACCCGATAGGAGAACGGCATCGGCGACCACACAAAGCCTCAAATGTTGACATCTCAATGCTGGACTGGTAACTATTATTGTAAGAAAACTCGGCCAAAGTCAAGAACTATTCCCACTGACCTCCGAAGTCAATCAAACATGCCCTGAGCGTGTCCTCCAATATCTGAACTGTACACTCCGATTGACCATCAGTCTCAGGGTTAAATGTTGTGTTGAGGTCTATCCGGGTGCCCATCTCACTATGCAATGTCATCCAGAAGTGTGAGGTAAGCTGAGGACCTCGATCTGATATAATGGATACTGGCACACCATGCAACCGAACTATCTCCTGAATGTAGATCTGGGCCAACCTCTCAAATGTATATGTAGTAGCTACTAGAATGAAATGCGCCGATTTGGTCAATCTATCCACAATGACCCAAATCGCGTCCACCTTCCGCAAAGTCCGAGGAAACCCAACCACGAAGTCCATAGCGAAGCGCTCCCACTTCCACTCAGGAATGGGCATCTGCTGAAGTAGGCCTCCTGGCCTCTGGTGCTCTTACTGCACCTGCTAGCAATTAAACACCTAGTCACATACCCCACAATGTCCTTCTTCATCTTCCTCCACCAAAAATGCTGCTTCAAGTCATGATACATCTTTGTAGCACCATGATGAATAGAATACCGAGAATTGTGTACCTCCTCTAGAATCCTCTCCCTCAGGCCATCTAGATTAGGAACACATAAGCGGCCCTGAAGTCTCAAAACACCATCTTCGCCAATAGTAGCCTCCTTGGCCCTACCCTGAACCACTGTCTCCCGAAGCTCTGCTAAGCACGGATCATAGAACTGTCAAGCCTTAATCTCTCACAATAACGAAGACTAAGCAACCACATGTGCTAAAACATGATGAGGCTCTGAAAGGTCTAACCTCACTAGGCGATTGGCCAAGGACTGAATGTCAAAGGCTAGAGGTCTCTCCTCTGCTTCAATATAAGCGAAGTTACCCATACTCTCAGCCTTCCTGCTCAAAGCATCTGCCACCACATTTGTCTTTCCCGGGTGATAAAGAATGGTGATATCATAATCCTTCAACAACTCAAGCCATCTGCGCTGTCTCAAATTAAGATCCTAATGCTTGAACAAGTGCTCCAAGCTACGGTGGTCTGTATAAACCTCAAATGACACTCCATACAAGTAGTGCCTCCAAATCATAAGAGCATGAACAATCATCGTCAACTCAAAATCAAGCACAGGGTAATTTTTCTTGTGAACCATTGCTGGTTCTGGTGTCTCGCACCTGCGGACGGGGAACCGCAGGTGCAGACACACATATGCGGAAAAGGGTTTCCCAGGTGCGGGTTTGGTCAATGTCAACCAGTTCTCGCAGGTGCGGTCTGGGTTTCGCAGGTGCAGAGCGGGAGATGCAGCATACTGACCGCAGGTGTGGCCCCAGCCCTTTCAGTGAGTTTTCGCACCTGCGATGGATTTTCCGCAGGTGCGGTCCAAGAGTCGTGGGTGCGGATTACCTGTTTTGTTTATAAAAATCCGAGGGTTTGAAGTTCATAATTTCTAAAACGATTTATAGATCAGGAAAGTGCGATTTTTGAAGAGATTTTCACCTGGGCAATTTGGGTAAATGATTCCTACTCGGTTTAGACTAATTTCCATGATTATACACTTGAATCTACCCTTTAATTTCGAATTTATGGTGGAAAATTGGAGAAATTTTGGATAAAGTTCTTAGGCCAAGCTTGTGAGTTTTGATCGAGATTTTGATATCCGATTAGGGTAATTCTTGTATGGTTAGACTAGTGAGTAAATGGGTGTCCTGAATTTGTAACTTTTACCTGATTCCGAGATGTGAGCCGGGGGGACTTTTTTGGCAGTTTTCCAAACTTCGCGTATTAGCTTCGAACTAATTAGCTGTATTGATTCATTAAAGTGATATTTACATTATGCAGTTTATTTGAATAGATTTGGGCCATTCGGAGTCAGGTAGTCGTGGAAAGAGCGTGGTTTTGAGTTGAGTAGCGCCGTCGAGGTAAGTGGCTTGCATAACTCTGTGTTGGGGACTTCCCCTTAGGTTTTTTTGATACTATTTGTTATATGGGCGCTGTGTACGTGAGGTGACGAGTACGTACACGGGCCATTTTTTCTTAATTCCATTTTTCCTATCCATGCCATAAATCATTTTACTCCTTTTTCACTGTTTAATGTGCTACTTGCGTAGTTAGAATAGTAAGAAGCATGCCTACCTATTTTACCTAAATTCCCTATTTGATACAATGTGCACCGTGTTAGTTAGTCTTGATCTTGTTCTTGTCTGTGATTCTTTTCCTGAGCTGTTTAAATACACCGTATCCGACATTCATTTGCATTACATATTTAAATAGGACTACAGACTTATTCCAGGAGCTTTCCCCCTGTATTGCATATTTAAATTGGGACTACGGACGTATTCCGGGATCTTTTCCCTGTATTCCATACTTAAATTGGGACTACAGACGTATTCCGGGCGCTTTCCCCCTGTACTGCATATTTAAATTGGGACTACGGACGTATTCCGGAGCTTTCCCTCTGTATTGTATCTTTACATTTGGAACTACGGGATATATCCCGGAAGATTCCACCGTGTGATATTTTGTACTGAGCCAAGGACTCCCTATCGTTGTTTTACTTCTCAAATTTATTTCTTTCTACTGCATACCTTAGAATTTATATTCCTCTGTACTATTTTTAAACTGTTTTACTTATAAAAATGCAGTAGAGCCTTAACCTGGCATCGTCACTACTTGACTGGGGTTAGGCTTGGGACTTACTGGGTACCAATTGTGGCGTACTCATGCCCTTTCCTGCACATGTTTTTCGTATGTAGATCTAGGTACCAGCACTCAGTTTCGTGGCTAGGGGTCCGAGCGAGTGCTTCGAGGAGACCAAAAGGTAATTTTGCCACGTTCGTAGAGTCCTTCGAGTTACCTTCCATTCCAGACTTAGATAGATTTTTCATGTAAATTCTCTTACGTTGTATAGATCTATTTTGAGACAGAGCTTGTGACTAAAGTGATATTCCGGGTTTTTTGAAGTTGTATTTGTACGTGCCAAGTGGTGATGTTTCATTAGTAGATTTACTTTATTCCGTCTTTATTTTATTGCTTCTATTTAATATCTTTTCCGCAATTAGGCTTACCTAGTCGGAGAGACTAGGTGCCGTTGCGATGCCTTTCGGAGGGTAAATCGGGTCGTGACAAGTTGGTATCAGAGCGTCTAGGTTCATATGAGTCACAAGTAACAAGCCAGTTTATTAGAGTCTCGTGAATCAGTGTGGAGATGTCCATATCTATCTTCGGGAGGCTATGTAACTCTTAAGAACAATCATATTTCTTTGATTTCCTTGTCATGCGAGTTATTGAAATAAAAAATTCTAAAAAAATCCTATTCTATTCTTTCCCACAGATGGTGAGGACCCGTACTGGGAGGACCGCCGACCAGGCACCCGAGCCCCTTGCCAGAGCCGCCAGAGGCCGGGGTTGGGGTAGAGGACGACCACACGGTGCAGCCCGAGCATCGGCGAGAGTAGCGAGGTCCCGATTGCTACTCCAGCCTTACAGGAGACTTTAGCTCAGTTCATGAGTATGTTCAGCACTCTAGCTCAGGCTGTACTACTTCTGATAGCTCAAGCTACATCTCAGGTCAGGGGAGGGGCACAGACTCCCGCATCCCGCACTCCTGAGTAGAGGGGCCAGGTTGATCAGGCCCCGGAGTATATCCCTATGCCCCCAGTGGCTCCGGTACAGCATGGGACCAGGGTAGCTGCTTCTGAGGCAGATCAGCTCAGACTTGAGAGGTACAAGAAGTACCACCCACCAACTTTCAGCGGACTAGCTTCAGATGACGCTCTGAGATTTCTTGAAGAGTGTCATCGTATTCTTCTTACTATGGGTATTGTGGAGACCAGTAGGGTTTCTTTCACCGCTTTTCAACTGAGGGGAGCGGCATATCAGTGGTTGCGGGCCTATGAGCTGAGTAGTCCGGATGAGGCAGCCTCACTCACTTGGACTCAGTTTTCAGAGATGTTTTTGCCAGAGTATGTCCCTCAGAGCCTCAGGGATACTTGGCACGCAGAGTTTGAGCAGTTACGCCAGGGGTACTATGACTATGTCAGAGTATGCATTCCGTTTCAGTGAGTTAGCTCAGCATGCACCAGCATTGGTTACCACAATCAGAGAGCGGGTTAGTCGCTTCATTGAGGGACTCCATCCTAGTATCCGGACCAGTATGGCCAAAGAGTTGGAGATGGATATCACTTATCAGCAGGCAGTGAGTATTTCCAGGAGAGTAGAGGGCATGTTCGCCTGGGCCCGAGAGGAGAGAGAGGCCAAGAGGTCTCGAGAGTCTGGCAATTTTTCAGGAGCTCGTGCACCAGCAGCACGTTACGGTAGGGGCTTTGTGGGTCACCCTGTTCATTCAGCCCTTCCAGCAGCCAACAGTATTCTAGCTCCTCCTAGACCTCAGGAGTTTTATTATTCACCGCAAGTATCCAGTGTGCCTCCAGTTCGAGGTGCTACTTACGGCCAGCCCAGCAGGCCAGCTCCTATTCAGTCTCAGCCGCAGCGTCCTCCGAGGGGTTTTTTTGAGCATGGTGATACTCGTCACGTGATTACAGATTGCGCCAGGAGGGGTACACCTCCACAGTCTTATCATCCTCCACGTGCCCCGCCGGGTCCTCCTGCTATTCTTCCAGCCCCAGCTTCCACTCTACCTCCTCATTCAGCTCGAGGTGGGGGTCGGGGAGGTAGTGGTCACCCTAGAAAGGGAGGCCAGGACAGATACTATGCCCTTCCAGCCCATTCCGAGGTTGTTTCTTCAGACTCAGTCATCACAGGTATTGTCCCTGTCTACCATAGGGATGCATCTATATTATTTGATCAAGGCTCTACGTATTCATGTGTCCTCTTATTTTGCTCCACATTTGGGGATATCTCGGAATCCTTTGAGTTCCCCTGTTTATGTATCTACTCCTGTGGGAGACTCTCTAGTTGTGGACCGCGTATATCGGTCGTGTTTGGTTTCTCTTAGTGGTTTTGAGACCATGGCTGATTTGTTATTACTCAGCATGGTATATTTTGATGTTATCTTTGGCATGGACTAGTTGTCGCCCCATTATGCTATTCTTGATTTTCACGCTAAGACTATGAATATGGTTATGCCAGACTTGCCGAGATTAGAGTGGAGAGGTACCTTAGAGTATACTCCCCGCAGGCTCATTTCATTTCTTAAGGCTCAGTGGATGGTTGAGAAAGGGTGTGATGCGTATTTGGCCTATGTGAGAGATGTCAGTGTTGATACCCCTCCAGCTGA
>ML302254.1:0-44017 GCA_005239505.1 Nicotiana paniculata | reverse complement strand
ACAACTCTTGCTATGGTTTCTCATTAATGACTAATTATGACATTAATGAGGCGTTACAAAGGATAACGGTAATTGGGGTACGGTTACATAACATTCGAGTAATCAATTGTGGGTCTTTGAATCTGCCCGTAGCTTTGTCTAGATTCATTCTGACCGTGCCTCTCCCCTGTTTTGATCAGGTTGAGTTTCCCGTGGCTGATAAGCTCGAGGGTTTACTGAATCGTGCCTCTTTGTTCCGTACCTCTTTAGAGAATCACATCTAGCTGTCGCATTTTCCTGTGTCCACGTGACTGGCTGAGTTGTCAAAAGTTGGCTTACGTGTGAAATTCTTTTTTACCAATACAATACCCACGGTCAGGTATCATTACGTTCAATTTTATTTAGAATAGTTAAAATTATACTAACCATTTTAGATGATAGGCAAAAAGCTAACCCACAACCAGATGATGATATTAGACCTGAATAAACACGAGGAAAAAACTGAATTCCCGGTCTAGGGTTACAATTTTCTGATAGACATTTCGAAGGGTTAAGCAGTCATCATCTAAACTATATACATTCGAGTCTCGTATCTTTTTCCTTTTCAGGAAAAGGACCACAAGAAAGGAATAGTCAAGTGCTCGAGATTTCATTCTTCAAAGCTCAAACACTTGGGGGACTATACAGTATAGAAGAGGCAAAGAAGACTATCAAAAGAGTCAAAGTTCAAGCCTGAAGATCCATTTTTCCCAACAAATCAAAAGTTACGAGCAAAATCAAAAGAGGCAAAGACAAAAACACAAAGCCTGATTCAGAAACCTACAAAGAACATACTCGTGAATATTAATGAATGTTTAGGTTAACGGCGGAATTTAGTTACGGGAAGAAATTCATACCCCGTGTTTATTCAAAACCTGTTGTAAATGAAAACAGTTACGAAAGATTCATAGACGATGCTCAAATACATGTAAAATGTTACGAAAGTTCGAATAATATAAAACTTTCTGCAAAATATTATTCGAAATAAACATGTGAATTCATATCTCTCTTTTGCATGTTTACACCATTATGAAGTTGAGACGTCTTCTTCATTAAGTATCGTTCATAAAAGGGCCCTATTTTATAAATCGTGCTTATTTAAAAAAGACACGAAATGCTGAAGCATTTTTTAATGAAAAATTAAGTACCAAGGGGTAAAACAAAAACCCGAACGTAAAGCATGCAAACACTTAAGAGTAAAACGAAAACTCGAAAAAACACAAGTCATGCTAAGAAATGTAAATATCAATATTATATAATGGTAAAAACTAAGTATTAACTTAGTTTAAACCAAATTTGTTTATACAAAGTTTCCCCTAGGTTGTCATTGGAGACTTACTAAACCAAACTTCACCCCCAAATGGGACCCGGGGTAACCACCAATTGTTCCAAAAAAGAAAAAAAAAGGGGGTTGATAAACTTTCACTAGGCAATGGGAGGATTATCTTCATCAGCAGGAGGAGCAGCTTGAGATGGCGAGGCTTGGGCAACAGCTTCATCAGGCACGATCTCATCACCCATTGGAACTTCAACTTCAGGTGATGAAAAATTTTGACTTTTCCAAGACTTTTCAATCGTCTCCTTAGTCTTGGAAATTTCAGCTTCTAAGTCAAAATTTTCTTGGCCCATTTCCGTCAATGTGTCAAGTTGGGAATTCAAATAATCCCAACTCACATCAACAGCTGCCTTATCCTCAAGAGCCTCGTAATCTTTCTCCCATTGTTCAATATCGACTCTCAGCTCATCTCTTTCAACCACGATAGCATCATAAGAAACCTGCAAAGGGGGAAGAGATCATTCCAGAAACTGAATCTTGCTTTAAGATTCACGGAGGTCCTCTTGGGTCTGAGTAAGTGATTGCACAAGTTCACCAGCATAAGCCTCCTTCTGGTCCAACAAAGCCTTCAAGCTTCTTATCTCTTCAGTAGCGTGGGAAAGATGCTCCGCGAAGGAAGACTCCAGGATGTTTTTATCCTTGCCTGCTTGACTTGATGAAGCCTTCTCTATGGCCAATTCCGCTGCAATTACTCCAACATGTTTCTCTAGGTGAACTTTTCCTCTTCTACTGCTTCCATATCAAGTTGAAGACTCTCAAATTGTTCCTTCCAGTTATCAGCCTCAGTATGGTGGTCATTCATTAACTGCTCCGTACGTACGATCCTTTTCATCAACTATGTACCAATGAGATTGATCTACACAAAAAAAAAGTAAAATTAGATACGGCAAAGGCTAGTGTTAAGAAGAAATAACAGGAAGGTTACCTTCAAATATGAGTGTACAATCTCATTCATCCACGTTAAGGAGCTATGACTTTCCAATTTTGACTTTTCAATCGGGCCAATCAAAGTCTTCAACCACACATCCGCCTGGCCTAATTTCTTCAAGAGGCTACCTTCCGCAGGAACCTCGATCATAATTCGCTTTATCTCTCCATTGCTAGAAGACCCTACTTCAATAATAGAAGGCACGGTAGTAGGGTTATATGAAGGAGCCACGGGTGGCACAGACGGGGAAGCAGAAACAACAACAGGCACGGCGGACTGAGTTCCACTGGAGCAGAAGGAGGAAAGATGGCAAGAGGCGTCTCCTCTGAAATTGATACAAAACCTTGATGGAACAATTGCTCAACTGACTTAATGGCTGCAAAATGAGTTCTCTCCCCAGGGTATGCAGGGGTAGAATGATTATGCTCAGGCGCAGAAGATGGACCAGTAAGAGGAGCAGGTTCGTCATCAGACATGACTCTTCTTCTTGCTCGTGGCCTCCGAACCAACCTCCTGATCCTACTCATCTTCTAAGGTTTGAGTCCTATCCACTTCCCTTTTTGACAAAGAAGAATTTAAGATAATTTCTTGAGCCTTGTCCAAGGAGAGCTTCGAAGCAGTTATAGCTGTAGCGGTGACACCACGAGCAGGAAACCCTAACAAACAAAAGGGATTAGAGAAGTTCAAAAAAAAGAGAAAAGGAAACGTAAAAAAAACCTACCATGGGTTTTTACTTTCCAACCAAACCTTACAGAAAGGTATTTCCAAGAACGTTCTTCCATTGGAGCGATCAACAACAATTTTTCTACCCAACCACGGAAACCAGAAATCTCCTCGACGGTTCCCATGGTTGCTGAAAAAAGACAAAAAATAGTCATGGTACTGAACATCTATCAAGAATAAGGAAATAAGTGAGTAAACAAAAACTTACGTGCAAAGTTCCACTTCTCATGGAAGGGTAAATTTTCTTCACCTACTAATCCACCTGTAGGGGCAACAACAAACCTGGCATACCAACATTTATCTTTATCATCATCAGGATTGACTAAAACTCTCTTACTCCTAGCCACAAGAGTAAAGATTCCTTGGAGGAATAACTTGGGAGAGTAGAGGTGAATAAGATGATAAAAGGTAAAAGGAAGTGAAGCTAAGTTAGCCAAATATCTGAGGCATGCTACTGCCCTCCAGACGATAGGACCGATTTGTCCCAAAAATACGTTAAAAATCGACAAAACTCTATAATGACAGGGTCAATAGAAGGCCTGAAACCCAAAGTAAAAGGGTAGGTATATACAAAAGAATATCCTGTTTTGTAAGAAGTTATCCTTTGATTTTCATTGGGGACCAAGACCGGGAAATCAAATTTCCAATTACAGTCTATGCGCACAAGAGAAATCAAACCCTCAGTAATTTGAGTAGGGTAAAAATCAGTGTGATCATGAGACGTCATGGAAGAAAGCTGTTTTCTTATGGCTTCACTGTCATTTATGAAAGAAAATTCAGCGGGTACAATCTCATCTACCTTTGGTTCGCGAAGTGGTTCACTGGACTCTCTACTCTTAGAAGAAGATCTAGAAGCTCTAGCCTAGAAGAAGATGGAGTAACAATAACCCTAGAAGTTGGCGGGGGAGTAATGCGTTGAGAAGAAGAAGACCCTCTAGAAGGTGTTTAGCCCAAACTCTTTAATCTACCGCCCCTCCTACTCTGGATCGGAGCAGAAGAAGGAGTAGTTCATCGACTATTATTACTTTTTTGGGGTCTTGGTTTAAATAAGACATATTTGCATAAAAAAGGACTTGCAGGCAGCAAAAAAAAGTTAGAAGTTTTTCGCATAAGAAAAGGAAAAATGGGTATTTATACACGAAGGCAACCGTCAAAAAATAGAAAGATACTGATGTGAAATGCACTAGTAAAATTGTCACTTCGTGACTGATGCAGCCGCAAAAAGCCCTAAAATGCACCGATGAATTGCAGAACCAATCCGGAATCACCACGTGGCACATGCATTTAATAGAAGTGACAAGCGAAGCAAATGTTTAGAGACAGAAGCAATGACATGAGTAGAACGGAGGCAAAAAATTCCCGCCATAAATGTGTATCCACTTACCAAATATTCAATTGATAAACAAATGGTAAGTGGGGGAATATATGTATTGGTAAAAAATAGACATTACACATGTAATATCTTGGATGACAAAGCAGTATACGTGGAACAATGGAAGGACGACAGCTTGATGAAAGCTTGGAAGGAGGTACGGAGCAAAGAGGTACGGGGTAAACATCCACGAGATAATTAGAAGCGTAAGCTCCAGTCTAATTGAGAAGTTGAAGAGACACGGTCAGAATGAACCAGGGCAGAATAAATGGCAGATTCATAGATCTTCAATCAATGAGCTAAATGTTACAGAATCTTCACGCAACAGTTACGATTACCTACTGTAACATTACATTAATGATACAAAAATTCATTAATGCCCAATCATTAAGAATAGTAGACATTATATTATGAAATTCCCTATAAAAGGGAGTAAAATCTCACTTGTATACACACGTTCAAACCAATACCTAAATATACTTACTTTTATGCTATCTTATTGCTTCCTTATTTACAAGTCTAAATCCTATTATTAGCTAATCTTTTTGGTTATCAGAAGCCCGAGTACTTCTTAAAATAGGTTTGAATAAGAATCCAATTCTTTGGTTAAACATACATGTGTACATGTTTTTTTGTCGGCACTCGGATAATTTATATGGACATGGTTTATTCGACCGTTTGGACCATTACAAAATTCTTCCTATCGATACCCATTTACATAACATCCGAGGGTGATGCCCCCCAGTATTTGAGGTTGATTGCAAAGAAGACTTGGATACTGTTGAATTATCCCCAGGTAACACATTGTTGTTGCCTCGTCAAAAACATTGCCGAAAAAACCTCTATGGGATAAAAATAGGTTTAAGGGAAAAAGAGTGCAATGCGTACTTTAAAACCTGAGGTCTCGATTGATACCTGCAATAAGTTAGTTTCCAATATTTGAGTAAACGAAAAAGGAGAAAACCATACCTTAGCAATAGTATCGCTTGAGCAATGATATGTTCCAATTATTCGGCAATGGCTCGCCGTCCATTGTTCCAAGCTTGTACGACCCTTTTCTGACTGTGTCGAGGATTTGGTAGGGTCCTTCCCAGTTAGGACCAAGTTTCCCTTCATTATAGTATCGAGTATTGATGGTGATTTTCCTAAGGACTAACTCCCCGACTTTGAAGTGTCGAAGATTGGTTCTTCTGTTGTAATACCTCTAGATTCGTTGCATTTGTGCAGCCATTCGAACGAGTGCCGCTTCTCGTCTTTCATCTAATTGTTTGAGGCTTGTATTCTTTGCCTCATGGTTTGATTTCCGTTGCATGCCGAAACCTGGCGCTGGGCTCTCCGACTTCGACATGTATTAAGGCTTCAAAGCCATAGACTAAAGAAAACGGAGTTGCTTCAGTACTGGATTTCGATGTCGTCCGATATGCCCATAGGACCTCGGGAAATTTTTCTCTCCACTTTCCTTTGGCTTCTTTTATCCTTTTCTTCAAGTTCTGGATGATAGTTTTATTTGTTGACTCGGCCTGCCCGTTTCCACTAGGGTGATAGGGCGTCAAAAGTATCCTTTTTATTTTGTGATCCCCGAGGAATTTCGTTACTTTACTGCCGATGAGATGTTTTCCATTATCACACACTATCTCCGCAAGTATCCCGAATCGACATGCAATGTGATCCCATATGAAGTCGATTACTTCTTTTTCTCTTACTTTCTCGAAGGCATGTGCGTCAACCCATTTAGAGAAATAGTTAGTCATAAATAATATGAATTTAGCTTTACCCGGGGCCACTGGCAGAGGACCGACGATGTCCATTCCCTATTTCATGAATGGCCATAGAGATAGGACCGAGTGAAGTTGTTCGTCGGGCGGGTGAATCATTGGTGAAAACCTTTGACATTTGTCGCATATTCAAACGAACTCCTTAGAGTCTTTCTCCATGCTATCCCAATAGTATCCTGCTCTGATGACCTTTCGTACTAGTGACTCAGCGCCAGAGTTGTTTCCACAAGTGCCTTCGTGGATTTCTTGCAGAACATAGTCAGTATCTCCCGGTCCCAAGCATACTGCCAATGGACCGTCGAACATCCTTTTGTATAGCGTTTCGTCTTCGTTTAATGTGAACCGAGCTGCTTTAGTACGCAAGGTCCTTGATTCTTTGGGATCCGATGGTAGCTTCCCATTTTTCAAGTATTCAGTATACTTATTCCTCCAATCCCAGGTTAAGCTAGTGGAATTTATTTCCACATTTCCTTCCTTGATTACTGATCTTGAGATCTAGATGACAATCCCCGAGTTAATTTCATCTTCGTTGACCGATGATCCCAAGTTCGCAAGTGTATCGGCCTCAGTATTCTTTTCCCAAGGTACATGTTGTAGAGTCCATTCTTTGAAACGGTGTAAAGTGACATGCAATTTGTCTAAATACCTTTGCATCCTGTCTTCTCGAACTTCGAAGGTGTCGTTTACCTGGTTAACTACCAGTAGGGAGTCACATTTAGCTTCAATGACTTCCGATCCCAAGATTTTAGCCAGCTCGAGTCCTGCAATCATAGCCTCATACTCAACCTCATTGTTAGTCAACCTGGCAGTTTTAATTGATTGTCTAATAGCATTGCCCATAGGCGGCCTCAAAACAATACCGAGCCTGGACCCTTTCACATTTGAGGCTCCGTCCGTGAAGAGGGTCCATACCCCCGATGACGTACTCGATTTAAGTAAAAGTTCCTTTTACACTTCGGGTACGAGGGTTGGCGAAAAATCGGTCACAAAGTCTGCTAAAATTAGATACTTGATGGTTGTTCGAGGTTGATATTCGATATCATACCCGCCAAGTTTGACGTCCCATTTGGCCAGTCGGCCCGACAATTCGGGCTTGTGGAAAACATTTCGAAGGGGATAAGTGGTGATTACATATATGGGATGACACCGCTATCTCAGATACCGCCAAGTAAAGGTATAACTTCTCATCCGCCTTTGGGGTGTGGAGAAACGGCAGGCTCGATAGGTACCGTTTCAATTCCTCCAAAGCTTGCTAATATTACGGGGTCCATGAAAAATCATTTTTCTTTTTAAGTAAGGAAAAAAACATGTGGCTCCGATCTGATGACCTCGATATGAAACGGCCGAGGGCAGCTATCCGTCCAGTTAGCCTATGAACGGCTTTTACACTATCCACAACGGTGATGCCTTCGATGGCCTTGATCTTATCGGGATTTATCTCGATCCCCCGATTTGACACCATGAAGCCGAGGAATTTACCCGAGCCAACCCCGAAGGCACACTTTTCGGCGTTAAGCTTCATGTTGTATTTCCTCAAGATTTTGAATGTCTCCTGCAAATGAGTCAAATGTTCCTTTGCGCGCAGGGACTTAACTAACATGTCGTCAATGTAAACCTCCATTTATTTTCCTATCTGTTCTTCGAACATTTTGTTAACTAGGCGTTGATATGTAGCCCCCGCATTTTTTAACCCGAAGGGCATTACATTATAGCAGTAAATCCCATACTAAGTGATAAAAGAAGTTTTTTCCTGGTCTTCTGGGTCCATCTGGATTTGGTTGTACCCAGAATAGGCGTCGATAAAGGTAAGTATCTCATGACCGGTCGTAGCATCGATCATCTGATCGATGTTAGGCAAAGGAAAAGAATCTTTCGGACATGTTTTATTAAGGTCTTTATAATCTACACATTCTAAGTTTGTTCTCCTTTTTGGGGACTACGACTATGTTGGCTAACCACTCGGGATATTTGAGCTCCCGAATGGACCCTATTTTAAGAAGTTTAGTTACCTCTTCCTTAATGAAGGCATGCTTAAACTCGGACTGAGACCTTCTCTTTCGCTTTACCGGTCTGAACTTGGGATCTAGGCTCAACCTATGAGTTGTAATATCGGGTGGGATTCCTGTCATGTCTAAATGGGACCATGCAAATCAATCCATGTTATCAATAAGAAATTGAATGAGTTTTTTCCTGAGTTCGGGTGATAATCTCGTTCCCAGTTATACCTTACGTTCGGGTAGATACTCGATGAGTATCACCTGTTCCAGCTCTTCACCATTGATTTGGTTGCATTCGATTCTTTGGGAATGACGAAAGTTCGAGGAGTGAGAAAATCCTCTTCATCTTCTTCGGTTACTTGCTTATCCGATTCGGTTGAGGTTGGGAACGGTGGTTGCTATTAGGCCGCCTGCTTATCTTTGATGCTCGATTTTTCTGAGGTCGAAGGTGCTGGTATCGACGTGACCTCATTGACTGCAAACATCTACTTCATAGCGTTTTGTTCCCCATAAATTATTTTCACACCATCCACTGCTGGGAACTTCATCATTTGGTAAAGGATCGACAGTACCGCCCTCATGTTGTGGATCCATGGCCTTCCGAGCAGTGCATTGTACCTCATGCCGCCTTCGATGACATGAAATTTTGTATCTTGAATGGTCCCGGCCACGTTCACTGGTAGGATTATCTCTCCTTTTGTTGTTTTGCTAGCCATGTTGAAGCCATTTAGGACTCGTGATGCAGGTATAATATGGTCTAACAGGATGAGCTGCTCTACGACCCTCGATCTGATTATGTTTGCTGAGCTACCTGTATCCACGAGAACACGTTTAACTTGAATTTTATTTAGCAAAATAGAAATTGACAGGGCGTCGTTGTGCACTTGTGAGATGCCTTCTGCTTCATCTTCATTGAACGAGAGAGTGCCCTCGGGCTCATAGTTTCGAGTCCGTTTCTCCCTCGTGATTGATACTTTGGTGCGTTTGAATATAGGTCCTTGTGGGACGTCGACCCCGTCGACGATCATGTGGATAACATGTTGAGGTTCTTCTTGCTCGTTCTTTCTGTTGGCGTCTCTTTCCCGGAAGTGATTTTTCGCTCTATCACTGAGGAACTCTAGGAGATGAACTTCGTTGAACAATCGAGCTACTTCCTCTCTCAACTATATACAGTCTTCGGTCCCATGGCCATGTGTGTCATGATAAGGGATCGGTTTGAATAGTTCTGGGCCACCTGGTGTCTTTGATCCTCCCGATGGCCGATACAATACCCGAGGCATCGATACTGAAATTGTACTCCGATAATTGGGGTGCTTCGGTGGGATCTGCATATTTGTCGAATCCAGTTTGCTCGTGAGTCCCCGAGAATTCTGTCCTCGGTCACCCTTCCGATCGTTCCGGCGGAATTGCGTCCCAGATGGTTATTCCTTCTATCTGAGGCGTATGGTTGATACCAATCTTTATTCGACCTCGATTCTTTATCAACATCTCTTTGGTTCATACCTGTCAACCGGTTTGAATGCACTGAAACCGAGGGGGTTCCCAGTTGGTCGTCCTCGACCCTAATCGTCGACTGATATCGATTGTGAACAGCTGCCCAAGTCATAGCTGGGTAATCTATTAAATTTTGCTTCAGTTGGCGTGATGCGGTTGAACTCCTCTCATTCAATACCTGGGTGAAAGCCTGAACAGCCCAATCCTCGGTGACTGGTGGTAGTTCCATACGTTCCATTTGGAATCGAAATACAAACTCTCGTAGCATCTCGTTATCCCTCTATTTTACCTTAAAGAGGTCCAATTTTCTCGTTGCAACCTTTATAGCTCCAATGCATGCTTTCACAAATGAATCTGCTAACATGGAGAACGAATCGATAGAGTTTGGTGGCAAGTTGTGATACCATATCGTAGCTCCCTTCGACAAGGTTTCTCCGAATTTCTTTAGCAATACTGACTCGATTTCATCGTCTTCCAAATCATTTCCTTTGATAGAACACGTATAATAGGTAGCGTGCTCGTTTGGGTCGGTGGTCCCGTTGTATTTAGGTATATGGGGCATACGGAATTTCTTAAGGATGGGCTTCGGAGCAGCACTCGGAAGGAATGATTTTTGCACAAACTTCTTGCAGTCCATTCCCTTTAAGATCGGTGGTTCCCCCGGTATCTGATCAACTCCAGAGTTATAAGTTTCCACCTTTTTGTCGTTGGCTTCGATTTTATTTTTTCCCGATTATATTCTCTTAGTAAGCTCCTCGAGCATTCTCATTATAGCAGGTTCGGTCGTAGAAGTATTAACACTTGACCTTTCAGGCATTGGCTCGGTACGGCGAGTAGCCTCTTGTTCGGCCCTATCTGGTGTCCTGTGTTGGTTTTGCAACTGAGCAATGGAGTTTTGTTGGGTTTGCAACATTTCAAATATAACTTGGAGACTGACACCTTTGTCTCCTCTATCCTGAGTACATCAACTGTCAGTTCGACCCCCTCTGCGTACGCTTTCATCGGGGTCTTCACCTAAATCCGCATTTAAATAAATATGCAAACTGACATCGATCAGGTTGACGGACGATGCTCCTCTGAGGTCAGCCTGTGGCACCTCGATTCCTGGAGCGATAACATTCTCTTTCTCTTCGTGGAGTTTGAGACCGTTGTCACCATATGTAGTTGTGTTTTGTGAGTTTGACATGATTTTAACCTGAAAACAAAGTTCTTGACAAGAAACAAGTGTAAAATAGTGTGTTATATCAGAATTAACACTGAACAATCACTATTATACTTAGCCCCACGGTGGGCGCCAAACTGTTTACCCCGAAATACGAGTAACAATTAAACTTGTAAAGTGGTTATAAGGATACGTGATATAATTCAATGCCAATTGATAAATAACTAAATAAATAAAGGAACTAAATTATTGTAATGAATCAAACCCGTGTAACTTGCAAATTATTGACCCTGGTTTGGAATAGACTCAAGATCGAACGGTAATATCCACAAGAACAATGATAATGATATATTTAAGAGCGAGTAAAAGAACAGAGTGTTTGTTATTTCTCAGTAATTGCGTGTATCATCCCCTTTTTACAAGTGAACATGTTTCCACTTTATATAGTACAGGAATCCTAAATAAGGTACAATTTTAATTTCGGAAGTAAAATACATGATTGATATTAATAACCGTTAATGGTTTCGCGCGTTCCGAGATTCTCGCCGAGATTGGTGGTCGATTGCGGATATTTCACGATTCAGTTATTTCACCGTCGATTTAGCCTGATCTCGATCTCTTAGTCTCTGTGTTCTTCGAGTCCGAACTTGCTCCGATACTGGCTCACTTTCGAGGCATACCCTCGAGCCCGTAAAATCGAGTATGGTCGATTTTAACCGTATACAAATCATTATTCACTGATAAGAATACATACACTCATTACTTTCCTGCTATTTCACTTACTGTTCATCAGAGTTGTTTTATCATTTACTATTCTTACTATCCCACCTCGAGACCTTCCCAAGCCGAGGTCGAGACATGACTAGCATACTGGTTTGATTTATATTATTCTCTAATTTATTCATTTAATTTTTTGTTTATCAATTGATATTGAACGAAATCACATATCTTTAAAATTAAAATATAAGTTTAATTGTTATCCGAATGTGAGGGTAAACATAACTACAGCTTTAGTTTGGTAAATGCAGTTGTGTTTGAGGCGCTGTATTTTTGCAAGAATGTTGATGAGTTAACTGATTTATAATTGGGAGACAATTCATATTGATCAAGTTTAGTCAAAGACACTGGGGTATATATTTGTTTCATTTGTTATTAATTTTTTCCCAACTGAATAGAATTATAACAAATTATCCTAGTGTTAATTTGATATGGTCAACTTGGTATTTGTATTGTATTACTTCCTACTCCCTCCGGTCCACAATAAGTGATCAATTTACCTTTTTCTTTTGGTCCAAAATAAGTGTTTATTTTTATAATCAAGAAAAAATTCAATTTGTTTTTTCAAAATTACCCTTATTTACGTAGCCATAAAAGTCTTTTCCTCCTTACATTAAATTATGCTGCAATATTTAATTAAGGGTAATTTAGTCACATTAACTATTTCTTTTTCTAGAATTTAGTATTTTTTTAATGTGTGTATACAAGATAAATTGATGACCTATTATACACCGAAGGGAGTAATAAAAGAACACCGGTTCAACCATATGTGGTCTATTCGTCGATAAAGCTTGTAGACCAAAGAAGACAGGAGGTTTAAATCTCAGTAGAGGGAAAATAATGTTAAAAAGTTCATCATATATGTGAGTGTTGATTAGGAGAATTACTCAATACTATCATTCTAGTTAAAGACCATAAGTACCCGATTAAATAATTGAGGCACGCACGAACTATCACTAAAGATACCACTGTTATCATAAAAGGAAAAGGTCAAGTTAAGCTTTGTGCTCCTCTGTCTAATAAGTACTGCTCCTCCTACTTGCTGGATTTCTTGATTGATTGGTTGATAAGTTGAATGAAGCTATTGCATCATTTAACGATGAATGTACGATATAAACAACTGGTGCTAACGAACTCTCTGCCTTTAGCATGACATATAGTGTTGAAAACTTTTCAAACATATATCCATTAAGTTTGTACTCATTATCACAAACAATTAGTGGACACAATATTGAGTTAAAAAATTTCAATATCGTTTCTATTATTTTACCGTCTTATAGTGATGAATTAAAAGGGAGATAACAAACTTAGTGTGTGTTTAGTATGGAGAAATACCATTTTTTTGGAAATCGTTTTCGAATTTTTTCATGCTTGATTAGCTAAAATATTTTAGCTTTTTTTCTTATAAAAAAAATAAGTTCCTTAATACTTCGCGTCCGACTTGCATGTGTTAAGCATGCAGCTAGCGTTCATCCTGAGTCGGGATCGAACTCTCTATGAGATTTATAGTTGCATTACTTATAGCTTCCTTGTTCGTAGACAAAGCGGATTCGGATGTCTTTCATTTCAATGCATAACTTGTATCATGCGCTTCATATTCGCCTGGAGTTTGCTCCCAGAAATATAGCCATCCCTACCCATCACGTCAATCCCACGAGCCTCTTATGCATTCGCATTGAACGGCGGCGGGGGAGCAAATCCAACTAAAAAAACTCACATTGGGATTAGAAATAATAATGCTCGAACTGATGACGTCAAGATGACACTCTACTGCTTGAATTATATCCCTTCCCCGCCCTATCGAGAAAAATGACTTCCCTGGTGAGAGCAAGAAAAAACAAGTCTTCTAAGTGACATTTCACGTTGATTGTCTCCTCGCCGCTCCAAACATCCCACCCTCCTGCCCTTGCCCCCAACCCTCGCTCCTTGCCCCTCACCCCCCATGGTGTTTGCTAGATTATATATAAATGCTCTTCGAATAATATTTTCTGCTTATTTATCGAACACAAGAAAATATTTTAAAAAATACTTATTTAAGAAAACAAATTATACGAGTATATTTTTTTAAAAAGCAACAAACCCTTATAGTGGTTTAAACCTTGAGGAACAAATTATTGTTAGTATGTTTTTTATTCGTTATGATTGATATCATAAAGGACCGAATTTATACTCACAGCAAACATAAAGCACCGAATTGGTAATTTACATGGCAAAAATTGCGTTAACGCATTGACGCACGGGGTAGAGCCCCAAAGAAAAGAGCCAGTCAGCACAAAAGGAAAAAGCCGAAACGCCAAAAAAGATTTGATTGATCGGTTTTATATATTCACGTACTCTCCGTGACGGTGTGAGACAGCATAGAGTTTTGCTCCACCTTTATGCTTATGGTGTACGTACACAATGCAACCATCCAAAAAACCATTTACCCTCCATTGATCTGTGACCAACCTGTCACCTTTTCTCTCTCTCACACACACACAAAAACACACACCAAAAGCCATTGATGTCTTCGCACTTTCTCGCTTTTCATCCGATTTCAGACGTCGTTGTATGTGTAAGTTTTCAAATGCCACTCAAGAACATGGTTATTTCGTGATTTCTTAACTTCTTTTCTGAAATTAATAATAGATAGAGATTGATTCATATACCTAACGCCAACTAGTTGTTGTTGTTGTCGTCTTCATTTTTTTGTGATTTCTCGGAGATAAGTTAGTAATAGTACATGCATGCATTGGGTTGGGTCCGGCCGGTTGAAATTTTAAATACGGGTTGTTAAGGAATCTCATGATTTCATTGAATTTTATACATCTGAATGTGCAAATTCCCCCTGTTGAAGAAGTAACAAAGGATATGAAAATAAAAGCGGAGTTTATCGTGATTGTTGAATCTAAGGTGCACTCCATTTCTTGAGTTGTTACATTGGGTTAATTAACGCCTCTACCGCAATTCTTCCCGGTACAGAATATGATTAATGAGTCATGCTACTAGCAGAAGATCCAGGATTTGAATTACTTTATGGGTTCAAGTTCGTGATTCTACCACAACTGCTAAATTAATTAGTTGTACTTATCTAGTGCATTTTTCAGACATATAGGGTTCGAGCCAAACTTACTGGGTTCGATTGAACTCATAACTAATAACGCATCTGTCCCTGGGTACTAGTCTTGATCTGTATGGAACACACAGTTGCTTTTTTCTTCTTTGCTTTTGGTTTCATTGATAACTGACATACATACTCTAGAGGGGAGCTAATGTTTGATTAATAACATATCAAAATGGCTTGAAAAAGTGTACCTGCTATTCTAGGCTCGTTTAGCTTCTTCAATCTCTGCCCCTTGTTTGTAATTTTTATCAGTAATGCATGATGCTGCTGAATTCTTGTTTCTATGCAGATTGTTGAGCCTCTAAATAGCTTGTAAATCCTTTAACTAGATGCTTCAGCCTTCAAGAATGTCAACACTTTCTGGGGATGTATCTAATCATGGCAGTGGTATAAGAAATGTTGACTCTTTCAGTAGTGTGGCCGAATTGGAAGACATTGATTTCTCGAGGTTACCTAGGCCAAGACACTTGAATGTTGAGAGGCAGGGCTCACTTGAAAGGTCCCTTACTGATACTCAACTAGGCTTCTCTCCTCATCCCCCTTCTAGAGCTGAAAATTTCTTCCGCGCTTTGGACCACTTTGATGGTGTTTTTTCACCATCAAAAAGATCGGGGTTCACTACCCCTAGGTCACCTTTTGGACCTGGGCCAAATCCTATGATTGCCGAGGCTTGGGAAGCTTTGAAGCGTACCTTGGTGCACTTTCGTGGGCAGCCTGTCGGGACTATTGCTGCACTAGATAATTCAGACGAAAAGCTTAACTATGATCAGGTAACGTGTTTTATGTCGTTACAAGGTCAATGGTATCGTGCATTGTTGTTTTTAAACAGTTAATTTCGTAGTTGTCTGAGGAAGGATTTTATTTTTGCTTAGTTTGAATCACTAATTTGACATTACATACTCTGCAGTCCATTACCTTGCTAAAAGTTATCTGTAGTTAATTTGATTGAGTAATTTTTCCACTCTTTAACAGTAGAAGACACCTTAGTACCTGTGGATGGTATAATTGTACTCTGTAGTAAAATTAATCAGGTCAAAGTAGTTTTACCTTTGGGAATCATGTACTATCACTCTCTTAGGCTTCTTGGTCCAAATGCTAAGTGCTCTTTCACAACCATCCACTGCAAGACAAAATTTGTCGGTCAACTATGTTTGGCTCTAGATAAATTATGGTAATTGTAAGAAGATCCTCTGCTTAGAGGGGAGCTGAGATGCCATCTTATCCCTCTGAGCTTGTTTTGTAGGCTTTCAATTAATGAGCTATAGTTTCTTTTATCATTGTATAAATGAAAGTTTTATCCTTATCCAATTAGAAGTGTTCATATCTGGAACTAATTGCATCCCAATAATGTGTATTATTGCACTCTATCCCCCTTCCAAATTCACTTTTACTGGGATCTCCACTCCAGCTATCTTTTAATACACTAATTTCAGGACTGGAAAATTTTTTAATGCTGTCAAAAAGAAGTCTGGTCCACTGAGCAATTGAGTTGACTTATTCCAAAAATCATTGGTTAATATGATTGTTTGTCATTATATAAATGTTTCTAAAGACATGAAAAAGTGATTCTCATTTGTGGCATTTGGAAGAGTAAGTTGTACCAAAGTTCTGTAGTGGTTGTTATTCATGATCAAGATGATTGTTAACAGCCATCTATAACTTCAGGTGTTTGTCAGAGACTTTGTTCCAAGTGCGCTGGCTTTTCTAATGAATGGGGAACCAGAAATTGTGAAGAATTTCATCTTGAAGACTCTTCGTCTTCAATCATGGGAGAAAAAGATAGATCGATTCCAATTGGGAGAAGGTGTAATGCCAGCTAGTTTCAAAGTACTCCATGATCCAGTTAGAAATACCGAGACATTAGTCGCAGATTTTGGTGAGAGTGCAATAGGAAGAGTGGCTCCTGTTGATTCTGGATTTTGGTGGATTATATTACTTCGTGCATACACAAAGTCTACAGGGGACACTTCCCTATCTGAGATGCCTGAATGCCAGAAGGGTATGCGCCTGATACTCAGTCTATGCCTTTCAGAGGGGTTTGACACATTTCCAACTCTTCTTTGTGCCGACGGATGCAGTATGATAGATCGTAGAATGGTGAGTTTCCTTCTTGTTTATGCTTGTTCTCACTGTCCTGAAATGATATAGACAGGTCTCCATATGTTTGGTATACTGAAGTTTTATAGAGGTTGTAAATTCAGATTACGAGGGTTGTCATCCTTGCAAACTCAAATCATCACTCTCATGTTAGTATTTTACCAAATTAAGGAGTGGAAGTTGGAACTCAATTTTTTTTGCGTCAGATGTGTTAGATTTTTTCCAAACTTCCAATTGCTCATTTAATTTGGAATCTTCTTATACAAAATTATCCAATAAATACTATCAGCTGAACTGAATGACCACCATTGATGATGTCCCTAGAACGCTTTCACATACCACACATATAAGCATCATTTTTCTGATTACCTCTTCATCTAGTTATATTGAGACATCAGCGGTATCTCTATCTGGAATTTCCTAAACATTTCTCATATGCAGATCTCTCTTTATCTCTCCCTCTCTCATATTAACCTTTACATCTGCATAGCACAATTTGCAAACATTTACTGCAACTAAAAGAAACTAGTTCTTCTATATCTTTTGTGCTTAAGTATGCACTTGTACCCTGAAGTTTTACTGACTACTTTGTGATACACAAATATTATCAGGGTGTTTATGGATACCCAATAGAAATACAAGCACTATTCTTCATGGCTTTAAGGTGTGCACTTCTTTTACTCAAGCATGACGCTGAAGGGAAGGAGTTCATAGAACGAATAGTGAAGAGACTGCATGCATTGAGCTATCACATGAGAAATTACTTTTGGCTTGACTTAAAGCAACTTAATGACATATACAGATATAAAACTGAAGAATATTCCCACACTGCAGTCAACAAGTTTAATATCATGCCTGATTCTCTACCAGAATGGGTTTTTGATTTCATGCCAGTTTGCGGTGGCTATTTCATTGGAAATGTTGGTCCTTCAAACATGGATTTCCGTTGGTTCTGCTTGGGAAACTGTATTGCAATTTTATCTAGCTTAGCAACCCACGAACAGGCAACCAAGATCATGGATCTTATTGAATCACGCTGGCATGAATTGGTAGGAGAGATGCCTTTGAAGGTTTGTTATCCTGCTATAGAAGGTCATGAGTGGCGGATTGTAACAGGAAGTGATCCAAAAAACACTAGATGGAGCTACCACAACGGGGGATCATGGCCAGGTACCTATTTGTTCCTGGGTGTATACTGAAGTTTGAAAGAGAATAGTGATGATCATCTCAGGGAATAGCAAAATGTTCTTTAATTATAGTTTGAAGGTTATTTAATCAAATTTGAAAAATGTAATTTGGTTGAGCTATTGAATTACTCTGTTAGTTTCTTGTAAAACAATCCCAAGGACTTCTGAAACTGCCTAAAATTACTGGGTCTTCAATTCTCTAGAAGCAGTCAATGACGGAAAAATTTATTGTCATGGATGTGCCGCTCATCTCATGTATACTATTTATTTAATTGTGGTTTTCCTTATATGGCCTATCTTGAGCATTTCTCAAGCAATACCATTCAAATTCATCTTAGATGGTCTTACAATGATCAGATGTTAAGAATTATTAAAAAGAGATATTGACTTGCCATATGAATTCTTTAGTAATCTTATATCTTCTCTAAGATTGTGTAGAGCATTCTCTCATACTTGATTCTGTCTCTCTACAGTGCTTCTATGGCTCCTCACAGCAGCATGTATCAAGACCGGGAGGCCTCAGATTGCAAGACGTGCCATTGAACTTGCTGAACTTCGGTTGTCCAAGGATGGGTGGCCTGAATATTATGATGGAAAACTTGGCCGATTCATAGGCAAGCAAGCGCGTAAATACCAAACATGGTCAATAGCTGGGTATTTGGTGGCAAAGATGATGCTTGAAGACCCATCTCATTTGGGAATGATTGCACTTGAGGAAGACAAGCAACTGAAGCCTGTCTTGAAACGATCAGCTTCATTTTGATTGCTATATCTTGCATCCGGAAGTTGCCTTCTAGAAATGACATAACTTTGTAAGAATTAGTATAGAATATAGTTAGAATGGGTTAGTCTGATTCTTTCTGTTTTACCTGGAATCTTCTTCCATTCTTGCTGTTAGTTTCTGTTTACCCGTACTTGCTATCTTGATTCTTGAACAAAATTTAGCTGTATCATCGACCTGTCTAGTTTACGTGATGAGTTATGACATGATTTTCCAGCCGCATATTGACATGTAGCTCTTCATAGAGTTTTTCTATGATGTGGAATATCTATGCTGTGGGTTATTGTGCGTTCCCAAAGAGATAATTCAGTAGCCAAGACGCGAGGTGCTGTGGGTTATTGTGCGTTCCCAAAGAGATAATTCAGTAGCCAAGACGCGAGGTTATGTGGAACGTCTGTAAATGTAGTATGCTGTGCATGCATTCCCAAATAGACAATTCCATAGCCATAAGGTCTCGATTCTAATGGTAAAGTTATGGGTTCAAACCAGTAGCTCTGAGACTCTTTCCGTGTGCTTGGAATATTCATAAGGTCTCCATTCTAATGGTAAGTTTTGGGTTCGAATCAGTAGCTCTGAGACTATTTCCGTGTGCTTGGAATATTGCATGAACATCATCTATCTGTGGGTTCCAAAAATTGCCACTGCGCAAGAGCTTTGAAGGAGCTGTCACTCCATGTTAGTAGCAGCTTTGCTAGTGCCTTATGACCTGTTATTGCTCGTATGTGTACTCATATTTTCATGTATCTTTCTGTTTTTCCAGTGTACCCATCGCCTAGCTTTCTTTCCGGTAGAGTGATCTTAATAAAAGAATATGATTTCTGGCAGTGGAACTTTCACTCTTAATTGGTTATTATAAAATTTAGAGTTCACAGAACAAAGATTGCAACTCAAAAGTGCAGATTACAAACATTGAAAAGAACCTGTTACTAAATGCAAGAGGAAGATATTGTAGAGTCAATTTCGAACAGAATCATCTTTCAATTTCCTAGAGTCAATTTCGAACAGAATCGCACAGCTGGAGTAAAGTATATATGATCATGGCTGCTGTGGGGCTAAAGTCCAGGTTACAGTAATTGAATATTTGTATCCAGATCCAGAAACAATTAAGCTCTAGAACACAAGATTTGTATCCAGATCCAGTGAATATTTGTATCCAAATCGATCTTCATTGTAGCTCTAACATCCCTCGGGGCTCCGTACCAAACATCCACACAAGTCTAATACAAACTCGCTCGCGCGATCAAACCACCAAATAACATCCGAATCCACAAATCGGACCTCAAACCACATGAACTTTACACTAAAACTCAAGAACTCCTAAAAGCACAACCACGGGTCCAATTCCTATTGCATACAAGTTCTAAATAACACAACGGACCTATTTCAAGTCCCAAAATCAAAACCTTAACCCAATAACCATAAAGTCAAACCTAATGAATTTTTAAACTTTCAAATTGTCAACTTTCGGCAAAAACAAGTCAAATCAACTTAGGGACCTCCAAATTCAATTTCGGGCATACGCCCAAGTCCAATATCACTATATGAACTTATCGGAGCCATCAAAACACTGTTTCGGGGTCGTTTTCACAAAAGTCAAATCTCAGTCAATATTTCCAACCTAAGCTTCTAAAATGAGAATCACTCATCCAAATCAATCCCGAAACATCCGAAAATCCAATCCGACTATACACGCAAGTCATAATACACAATATGAAGTCACTCAAAACCTCGAACCACTGAACGGAACGCTAAAGCTCAAAACGACTGGTCGGATCGTTATACTACCCTCCCCAGACTCCACTTAAAGGAGTACATTAGGTTTTTTTGTCGTTGTTTCTATATTTTGTTGAGTCGATAATTCGAATAATTAGCCAATACACGCTTTATGCAATTCAAAACACATATTTCAAATTCCTGCTGATCTAGTGTATTACCATATTCCACCAGTCATTCTTTAATTATCTGGTCATATTGTAGTTGCTAATTTTCCTGTATATCTTCAGCCAAGCCTGGTCAAAGTTTGGAAGTGCATATTTACCAAAACAGAAGATTTTTAATATTGGCAAAATTTAAGAGGAAGTAACATGTTTTTATTTTATCATCTTAAACATAATTCTCAAGCTATGTATGTGATTAAAATTTTAAAAAATCTTTGTATCATGAAGTTTAGTAAAAATTGCGCAGGCACCCTATTTGGTCGCATCCATTTAACTTATACCTGCTTTTTAAAAACTTTTAACTTGTACCCACTTTTTAAATAACTTCAGCTCCCCTTTCCCTCGCTGAGCTGAAGTTCACCAGTTAAGCTGAAGTTCGTCAGTTATAAAGACAAAACTTCAGCCCCGTATGCTGAAGTTCCCCATTTACAAAAGACTTTGTCTTTATAACTGACATTTACAAAGACAAAAACTTCAACTCTAGAGCTGAACCGTATGCTGAAGTTGTTGCCTTTATAACTTGGGAACTTCAACCCCGTATGCTGAAGTTCCCCATTTACAAAAGACAAAACTTCAGCCCGTATACTGAAGTTTTTGTCTTTATAACTGGGGAATTTCAGCCCCGTATGCTGAAGTTCCCCATTTACAAAGACAAAAACTTCAGCTCTTCTAATCAAAGGAATAATTGGAACNATAGCCCATAAAGTCACGGGAATGATTGGATAATTGGTTTATATGGATCCTTCCTGTGTGAAAGCACAGAGAAAAATGACATTGCCAAAAATTGACAAGGTAAAAATTCCATTTATTCATCAAAAGAAACGTCCCTTTTGAAGCCAGAATTGATTTTCCTTGATACCTAACATAATGCATGAAAGGATCTGAAATTTTTGTCTTTATAACTGGGGAGCTTCAGCCCCGTATGCTGAATTTTCCCATTTACAAAGACAAAAACTTCAGCGCTAGAGCTGAAGTTTCCCATTTACTAGAGCTCTAGAGCTGAAGTTCGCAAGCTACTTCAGGCCCGTCTACTAGAATGCTGAAGTTTTGCGTGATTGCCTTTGCTACTTCAGCCCCGCATGCTGAAGTTATGCGCAAAAACGGGTACGGATGCAAATTTTTTTACAAACCGGGTATAAATTAAAACGTGGCACAAAAAGTGAGTACGGATGCAAAAAACGAGCTACCCACAATTTTGAGTGAACTATGTTGGTGGAATATCATGGTTATCCATGTATGAAAAATTATGGTATTGCTAATCCAATGGTTGCTATATATAAAAATAATATTGAATAAGATGTATAACTAATATAAGTATTAGTTATACATAGATTATAGTACTAAAGTTAAACCATGTACTTCTCCCTAATACATCATGCCAAATGACAACATAATATTTTTGGGTGCCCGAGTCATCCCTAACTACTAGTTCAATAACCAAAAGACCATAATAAAATTAGGATTTTTACATATATAGCCAGCCATATTAATTATTTATTTTATTTAGTCGTATATATAAATTTTACATCGATTATATACAATTATACATATATAATACATATATTACATATTTACCCGCTAACGATAGATAGAGTGAGTGGGTATTTGGGTTAATTCACCACATGTTATTGTTTAGTTTTTTTTTTTGTTGACCTCTATTTTTACTTTACTTGCGAAGAGCCTAATTTTTATCCTTCCGAAGCCCCATGAAGCTATACTGGTACATTACATAGGTTATTAATGAATTCTTTCCCTACATATTCTATTTTCACCAATATTGACGTCCTCGTATATTTCAATCTTAAAGTTTAATTTCATTATCGAATTTTAGGCATATCCATCCGCAAATCGAGAAAAAAAAGAAAGAAAAACCAGCAGCATGAGGACGACACGGAGGCCGATCCACGCCGTGTCGACATGGGTCCGCCGGCAACCGCCAAAGGTGAAGGCTTTTCTGGCGGTCATCACCGGCATGGCGGCGCTTGTTCTCCTACGCGTCATCGTTCACGATCACGATAACCTCTTCGTTGCCGCTGAGGCTGTTCATTCCATTGGAATCTCCGTTCTCATCTATAAGCTCATGAAAGAAAAAACTTGTGCCGGTAATGAAATTCCTTCCTCCCTTTATTTACCAATTTTTATTTACCAATTGTGTAAGTGTTACCCGTTGTTTAATTGTCAAAAAATTGCTTAGTTTGCCTGAATTTAGAAAGATCTAATTTTTATTCTTTTTTGGTTCAGCTGTTGATGAATTCTAGGGTTTTGTTTGTTGATTTAAATTAGGAATTGAAGTAATCTAGAGATCGTTGCTTAATAATTTGGATAACAGATCGTCACTAGGTGCAATTTCAGATTAACAGTTTATTTTAGGCTACTTACGTAATACCCTTTGGGTGATCGTGTGATCCTTCTTGCATCGTGCTGCCATTATTGAATGTGACTGATGACGTTTATGATGCAACAGTTTTCTAGGCGGAATATTAAGCAGTGTGACACAGAGCTATGTTAACTTTGACTATCGGTGCCTCTGTTCTTAAATAATGCAACCATTCTTGTGGGTTAAGATGAAGTGGCCAACAACTTGATAGGGTTTTTTCCCTTTCATTACAAACATTAGTCATAAGGAGTATCTTCAGATATGTAAAGCAGCCATTTCTCGTGGCTAACAATTTTAGATCAGAGAGGTGACAGGTGAATAAGATTTAAAGCACTTGCTTGATTTTTTGGAGCTCGTGCTGGTTATGGTTTCTTTAAGGACTAGTAAACTTGGCTTGTACTATTTTATGCACATGCTTAAAGTTCTTTGAAAAAAAAAACGTCAATAAACAAGTAAAATATGAGATTGTGGAAGTAAAAGCCAGACTGGAGATAGTTTAACATTGAACCTTTTGTTATTTGCTTGCTGCTTTCCACATTTTTATGGGATTTGTTAAATTTGGTTTTAAGTTTTTCTTTTCATCGTCCTCTTTCTTTCTTAGATGCATGCAATAGGGATCTTTTTCTCTATTTCAGATGCGGAAACTGGACATTTATTTTGGGAGCTTTGCCTTTTATTTCTGTTTCAATCCTTTCCCTCAGTTTTTTCTGATTGCATATTCCATAAGCAACAATACTAATTTATAACTCTGTCGTATATTGTTGTAGGGATTTCACTCAAATCACAGGAGCTCACTGCTATGTTTTTGGCTGTTAGACTGTATTGCAGTTTTGTCATGGAATATGATATACACACTTTACTTGATTTAGCTACATTGGCTACGACCTTGTGGGTTATTTATATGATCCGTTTTAAGCTTAAATCAAGTTACATGGAGGACAAAGACAATTTTTTAATCTATTACGTGGTAAGTCACAAACACTTTATGCAAACCTTTTTTCAATTTTCTTGTTAAGTTGTACTTAGTTGTGTCAATTGGGGGTAGTTTCTCATTTGGCATCTTCCTCTCAAAGAAAGATACATGATACCTGGTTTTGACATGTTAATAGTGTGTTTATGTATGTGCGTGCATAACTATATATACATGCGTGTAACGAGGCAACTATGAGCTATTATGGCTTCAGAAGTCTATACCTTGATGTAAAGGTCTATGATTGATTTAACAGTCCATGATAGATACAGCTCTCACCAGGAACTGCTAGTGTTGAAAAATCCAGTTTTACAGATATAAACAAAGAAAGATCTTGACAAATGACAAGTTTTTGGTGTGGATAATATCTGACATACAACTTACTCATCCAATCTAGCAATTCAAAAGTTTAAGTTTAGTATGCACAACTACAGTATCATGCTCTTGGTCTCATCACCTGCAATGCTATTTCCAAAATATGATTTAGTGTCTTTTGTTTTCGCCATACAAAAGTAGATTCTGGTTCAATCTGATGTTCGATTTCTTTTTTTTTTTTTTGCACATAAAATAAGAAATCGCTGGTGAATTTTGCACTACTTTGTCATAATTAGCAATTTGCTCATTATATGAAAATGATATTAAGTTATAGATGAAACTCTGAATATTTTATTCTACTCACTCTTCTCTGCACTGTTTTTGATATGAATTGGTTGTTAGAGATCGATAGGATAGTTATTGAAAACTGTAGAATGCCAAAGTCTAAAAGGATTACCAGGACGTAGGCACTGTCTTTTTTATGCTATTCTCCATGTACATGTACTGTCCCAACTCTTAAGTAATGAAGAATAACATTTAGATGCGTCTTTAAACTTTCTGACAAATAAAAGGTTGATGTTTTAAGAGTTGTTTGACCTACTTTCTATTTTATCAGAAAAATGTGTTAAGTATTAACTTTTACATATTTTGAGTTTAGTAATATTTGTCACTCGTTCTGTCTATTCAAAATTAATGTAATTGATAGGAATCCACTATTGTTATAATAACAAAGCTATACTATGTTTTCATCTAAGCTATCCAGGATATAATAAATTGATATTGCTCATTTTAACATCATAATTGCATATAGTGTGGATCCGATGATATTTTCTTATCAGGTGTGATTATTTTCAACATAAGGTGCATTCACTTTCAATATGTTTGACATATGAAGCAAAGAACTAGCTCACATTAGGTCTTTGCTTAAGCAAGATACACTTAAGCATGAATATATGTCAAAACTTATTTGTATAAGTTATCACGATCGGTATTATTTAGGGGTCTTAAGATAATGAAAATTGTTCAACTAATTTGATTAGACGTGAAGGTTAGAGGAAAAAAGAATTTTATTGTATCTATTGGAAGAAATAAAGAAATATAATCTATGTCTAATTATCATATTTAATGTCAAATTTGAACTTAAAATGGTTCTCAATGTTTGGAATTCATGTGAAGAAACAATTTATTGAAATATTTTAACCAATTGGGTGTATCTCAAGTTACAGATAGCTTAGCCTCCTCCTAGGCTCCTAGTAACATCTGCTCCCACAACAGAAGAAGGTAAAGGCATAAATGAATGGGCTGATCATCTTGTTATAACTTTTCCTTGTTTTCTATTTATTTATTACTTTCAGTATGGCAAATCAAATTCAATAATAAAGCACCTTTCTTGGTAATATAAGAGTAACCAAAAGTTCAAAACGCAGTTCTTCCTTCAGGAGCATAAGAACTGAAACACATTTAGTTGTTAGCAGCTGCAGTGCTCTATTTGCTATCTAATTTAGTTATCCACTTCATAAATTTATTAATCTTATGTTCCTTTTGATAGATGAAAGCTGAAGGGTTTATTGAACTCACACTCAAACCTCAAGTGCTATCCAATGTTGATATTTGATACCAGCATATCTTATAATCTTTCTGCCCCATTTTTATGGTATTCTTCTATTTTTTAAAGTTTCGACATTATTCCACTAAAAATCTTATTTTATATAATATATACAACTTTTGTAATTTATAAGATTCAGACTTTAAACTTTGATGCCATATTTCCTCTATCAAACTTTTTTTCAACCTTTAAAATAATACCTTTTCTTCCACTATTACTTATATAACACACAAGTCAAATTCGAAAGCTTAGACTCAATGTCCAATCAAATGGTGTAAAATAAAGTGACATCGAGGGAGTACAACCTATTTTCTAGTAAGCATTTCGAAGTAGTAATTTATTCATGGATTATTTTGTCAGTTTAGCAATGCCATGTTAGTGAAGTGACCAGAGACTTCTATTTTTCCATGGCTGTAGAAGCTACCCTTCAGACCAATATATCTCTGGCATTGGGGGATTAAGAATCGTTTTGCAAATAATTTTCTGTGAACTCTGAATGGAGTCTGTGGCTTTCAGTTCTATCTTCATTTCAAGATTGTAAAGTGTCTTTGATTCATTCAAGCAGCTGGTTTCATTACGTCTCCTTGTTTTTGTATTAATTTTGTTTGCATGACTTTTGTAATGCCACCTCTGCAGAGTGTTTTCTATTTTCTTTTGAGAGAATGCACATGTGTTTTTTTTTCAATTTTCTGCAGGTGATCCCTTGTGCTGCCTTAGCTTTATTAATTCATCCATCTACATCACATCTCTTCGTTAATAGAGTCTTCTGGGCTTTCTGTGTTTACTTGGAGGCAGTTTCTGTGCTACCTCAACTTCGTGTCATGCAAAACACTAAGGTATAATTGCATGTATTTATGAAATGCAGATTCCCCCCTTCCTTCCCCCAAAGTATTTTTGTGCTGTGGAACTAGAATCAACTGCCTTTCCTTTCCTTTGACAACCCCTTTGATGTTTTGTATACAGATAGTTGAACCATTCACAGCTCATTATGTATTTGCATTGGGTATTGCAAGGTTCTTAAGCTGTGCTCACTGGGTTCTCCAGGTTTGATTTGCCAACTCTCAGTTCGTGAAGTATTTGGATATCAAAACTTGTCAGATAGCTTATTTCTCATAAAATCATAATTTGTCAGATAACTTTATTTGAAAATGCCATTCATATTTCCTGGATGGAGCCGCATTTTACGATTTTACCCAGCATGGTTTGTTCTGAAGAAATTTAACTAGCTGATATTATGCTCTGATTTTATCTTCTTCTTTTTTTTAATAACTGCCTAAATGGCTTAGCTTAGGGGTATTGTATGGAATATATTTAGTTAAGCAGGCATAGAATTGCATTGTTGTCATACTGTGTACTCACTATGTTGTTTGGAGTTCATTAGGAATGTTCAATTATTTTTCACTTGGTTGATCAAGATGTTTGATGTATGATAAGTTGTCGAATATGTGTTGGTTGGTCATATATTCACATCGTAGGATCTTGTTGGCGTTATAAACTTTGCTATTTCTATTTAAGGAGTATTTGAGTTCTATTAGTCTCCAGATTCATTTGTACACCCATGCTATACAGTTGTGATAACCTTCTGGTTTCTTCTTGGCTTTGTGTCAGGTCTTGGACAGTCGTGGTCATCTGCTGGTAGCATTGGGTCATGGTCTATGGCCTTCAATGGTTCTTATATCCGAAATTGTCCAAACCTTTATCTTAGCAGACTTCTGTTACTACTATGTTAAAAGGTTGAAAATGCTCTGGATGTCAATTTGTTTCTTATCTTCTGGCTTTCCTCCTTATTTGCTTTTCACAAAGCTGTATTGACTATGACATCTTGCACATTTTAAATTTATTGCAGTGTTTTCGGTGGACAGCTGGTCATGCGCCTTCCTTCTGGAGTAGTGTAAATGATGATTGTGCTAGTCATGGACAGAAATTTCACATATGTTTGTTGCCTTCCTTTTGCTCATCTTTGGTCTCTCTTCAAGGTCAAAATTTGGTCTAGGGCTCTCCAGGCGTAAAATCAAGAGTGCCGTGGTCAGTGAAGTTAGTATTATCTAAAATATTTTCTGGTAATCCTAGATTATACTTTACTTTTTTAGCAGTTAGCATTGTCTTAAAATGAAGCAGTTGATTTTCTCTCAATCCTAGATTACTTTACTTTGTTAGCACAGTTAGCACTAACGTCATATGGCTTTCAGATATATACTCATTTTTGTACTTATGTACTAATGTACCACTGTGAATGATTAATGATTCTGATTCCGACACAATTGTCCCTGTTTGTTGAACAACTGGATGTACCCCACCCCTACCCCCCCTTTCCCTTTCCTGATGGTCATATTGCAAGGGACTAAGAGTTTGTACCTTCCAGTCATAGAGGCTTTCATTTGTATGAACTTGTGACACAATTTTTCTGGATGGATATGCAACAATGGATCTAGCACTCACTCCACCACAAAGATAATGTTACTTTCATTTCTATTGGCCCCTCAGGCAGTCATCTGCTTTTGTTGAAAATGAGAGGTATACCTGCTTTTTGGTATTCTGGATTCTTTGTCCTTTGTTTTTTTTCCTTTTTTGATGAGGTGGTCTCTGAGGCAACTTGCATGCGCTTTTATTTCACTGGTTATTTGTTATTTCCACCAGCACAGCAACTCTTATTATGGCTAAAGATATACATGAGAATAAATCACTGTGTCTTTGTTGGGAACTCTGGCTTCACACAGTTTTCGACATTTCATTGACCGCCAGGCGGGCCTCGCCCTTCATTTTATGGTAAACGCTTGGGAATTTTTGGTTGGTGTTTTAATATCAGGAGTTTGAAATAATTCTTTTTTCTTCTTCCAGCTCTTTCTTTTTATAACATATGTTGGCCCTCTTTATCCTTGAGGTTACTGTTGCATCAGAACCGTAAAGCTAGTCATAGATGTGTAACATTTGTTGTCTGGTCACTTGATTCAAGGGGTACGTTTGGTATTCCCACCATTGCATTTTCAGTGCCTGCTTCTGTGAACTGATAGTGTACATTTTTTATATCATCGTCTACGAAAGTCAACAACAACAATAACAACATACCCAGTATTATCCCGCACCGCGAGGTCTGAGAAGGGTAGTGTGTACGCAGATCTTACCCTAGCTTGTGAGGATAGAGAGCTTGTTTCCAATAGACCCTCGGCTCGGACGTCTAAGAAAAGTCATTGAAACAATTCTGGATTTAAATACACTATCGCAAGTATTTTCAATGAACTTGTTAGAATATCTAATAGGGGTGTACATGGACCTGGTTGGTTCGATTTTTATCAAAACCAAACCAATATCGGTTTTGTCGGGTTTTCGGGGTTTTTGTTACATGAATAATATTTTGATATTACTTTGTTTGATTTTTGATAAGTAAATATATGTTTAGTAAAAATATTCTTATGGGAGAATTTTTTTGAGTAACATATGATAGTTATTTTGTAGTTGTCTGATAATAATTTTTGTTGATGTATACTTTCAAGGTTAACCGAATTTAATAATTAAACATAAAAATTAATATGATAGCTAAATAATGACATGTTCTATTTAATTTTAAATTATCAAAATATCACTTCAAATTCAAAATATGGAAGAACAATGAGATTGATGCATTTCAGTAATTGTTAATAAAAATGAGCACTTCATATTTAATTAAATATTACATCGCATAAGAGAGTCACAAATATTTTTAGATATTTTTTTAAAGAAAATTTTAAAAAATGTGTTAAAAGTATATATAAAAATTATATACTTGTACGTTGGTTTGGTTCGAGTTTTTTATTCAACACCAAATTAAATTAAACCAAACTTAATCTGTTTTTTAATTAATTTCATTTAACCTTTCGATTTGATTTGTACGCCCCTAATATCTAATAACAATCTTTCGCTTATATAATACTAAAGTAAAATGATGAGCCTGTGAAGTTTCTTGAAATAATTGTAGTCAGCTTCCCCGTTGGTGAAATGCTAAAAATAAAAGAAAGAGTTGTTTTACCGCTCGTGGGCTACATAAAAAAGTCACTTGGTCAAAATTGACTCAAGTATTTTACGAATATTCTTAAGTTTGTGCATGATTTTTTTTAACACGATAAGTATGTGCATTATTTGACGACGAAAGTGATAGGAGTATTATTGACGTAAAAATCATTTTCCTCATTAATTTTTGTCTTTTTTTACTTTTTTGTTGCCTTCCAATGCTCTTATTAATCGTGCGTCTACAAAGTTTCCAAGTGTCTTAACATGTTTTTTTTTCAAATCCAAGAGCTAAGATTTAAGTATAATTTTTTGTGGTAATCCTTTTGGAAAAGGAGAGTTCCAGAATACAAACAGCTGTAGTGCAACAAGATGCTAGCTGTTGTCTTAACTCATTCAACAGTGATCACATTACACAACAAAAAAAGGAAGTAGCATTCATAGTAGTAGTTGTTATAAGATGTTAACTTTTGACTTATAAATCATGCTCCTCTTATTTATATATATATCTTTACAAGTTTTCTGAATTAATGGCCCAAACTCCTAAATGATTATTTGATGCTTTGCTCAACTCAACTACTGGTCCAAACGCGTTTCCTTAAAAAAAAAAGCAACTTCTTTTATGGTCATATAGCTTTATTATTGGTGTTCTATGGATTAAGATGGATTCCCTATTTCGGTAACGAGGAGATTGATTAAGTTAGTGTTATCAATGGCGAAACGCGCAAAAAAAAAGAAAAGTTTTAACGTATCTTTTACAAGAAATTGAGTGCAAAGAGAAAGCATAAATGAGAAAAATTATAAATATGTATGTCTGGACCAAGACAAATATCTATAATCATGAACATCAAATATGGATAAAAATATTGAAGAAAATTTATGATAAAGTGAAATATCTATTGTTTAGCTAGAACTGAGTTCTCTCAAGTTCAAATAGTAGTATCTTTCCGAGTCAGAATTTTAACTTTATGAGTTTTAAATTTTAGAACGATTTTAACTATTAATAATTAGGTTTTAATTTTAATATTTATATATATTTATTGAATGTTTTAACATAAGTATATTGTTTGAGCAAAAATTATCGAGTTCGCCCGAACTTACTGCCAGGCTACTAACCCTTCCCTAGGAGGATTGAATAAATAATTGACTTCTACTATTACCTTTAACTCGAATTATGTATATGTAGCTGATATTTTATTTAAAAAAAACATATACTTATTGTAAATTCGTAGTTATTATCACAAAAGAGTGTCATATACTATATTATTTGCGGTTATTCGTAAGAATCTTGAGTTCTTTTCTGGCAACGGATAATATAATTAAATAGAACTCAACTTGTTTTAATTAATTCATGTAATGAAACGTCTGAGACTTTTATATGTTAGCTTTGTCCACCTACTACTGCAATTATACACACTTTGGGAAGTGTACTAATAATTCCAGACTCTCTGACCAGACAGTTAAATTTTACTTCCTCGAAATATTTTGTCATTTTACTCTTCTTTTTTTTTTCCTAATATACTCTTATGTTTCCAATTAGTTAGTAGCGTGTTAATTAAATAAGATATTTCAAAAAAGAGATAAAAATAATCTAGAGACAAGTATTTTTGTGATTAAAGTTATTAAATATTTTTAATAAAGGTTTTGCAAAAATATTCAAAGACAAGGGAGCAATTATATTCCTTCTCTATTTAATTACTCCATCCGGTCAATAATAAGTGACCAATTAGCCTTGGGCATACCCATTAATTACTTCATCTAGACAAAAATAGTTAGTATAACTAAACTGCCCTTAATTAAATGTTGCAGTATAATTTAATGTGAGGAGTATCATAAGGATAATTTTGGAAAAATTTCTTGATTATATAAATGAACATTTATTTTGAACCAAAATAAAAAAACAAATTGATCACTTATTGTAGATCGGAGACAGCAGCGCTTAAGCCTAGTTACCTGCTACAATTAAGCTTTACGTACCTAAATTTATTCGCATGCATGCTATTCCTCCGCGTACTTGCCTTTATTCTTTTTTTCTTTTCTTTTTTAATTATAATTTATGGATGTTTCTATTCTATTTGTCCTCAGATGAACCTACACAGTTCTTACTTGCCTATAAATACCTCATTGGTCTTCCTTCTCAAGTCACACTAAAATATTAAGCTTTAAACAAATTTCCATTTCAAACGTCCAATGGCCATTTCTAAAACTCTCTTTGTTTCATTAGTTCTCTCCTTGCTCCTTCTCGATCAAGTCCAATCCATTCAAACTGATCAAGTGGTAAGTACTTTTATCAACTCCTTATCTTACTTCAAAACCTAATACTATAATATCATCAGGGGCAGCAGAGCTAGCCCATCGAGTTCGGGTTCAGTTGAACCCAGTCGCTTTGGTTCATTCCATGTATTTATCTTTAAAATTCCATTAAATATGTAAAAATTATTAATTTAGAACTCCATAACTTAAAAAGATTAGAACCCCGAACCCATAAGTTCCTATGAATATCATATTTGGTTGATCATCTGTATTTCGGGGTAAGTCAATAGTCAAGAGGTCACAATTCGAACTGCAGTCTCATGAAGTCATTTTAGTGACCTTCACTATTTTCCTTGCTACATAAGTAAGTATTATTTTTTAAATTCAAATTTTATTCAGTTGATGATGTTTTTATTTTTGCAGACTAGCAATGCTGTTTCTGAAGCCGCTTATTCCTACCCGAAAATTGGTATGCTATCTTTTACAACTTTGTTTACTCTCTGATGCCATATAGTTAACCTTCTTTATACCCTTTTTCGTGTATGTTCTGCCCTGTTTAATTTCTTTTGGCTTTGTTTATTACCTATTGAAAAACCAAATTGTTCAAAGTTACATAAAACTGACCAAAGAAACTTTTTGCTTTATTTAATTCTTTATCTTTTATCCATTGATAGCGTGTCAAAAAAATTCATTTTACACTCTTAAAGCATTTAACCGGTTTTAGCATATATGTTACTCATCATCTTTTTCAGATTATGCAAATATCATTTATACCATCGTGTATTAATTTTTTTTACGTTTAATAATTAAATAGACCGTACCATTATATCTTGTTTTGTTTTTAAGAATGGATTCGACTTGTACACACTAACAATGTATATACTTTTTGTACTCTCCGATTTTTAACTGGTTATATTATGTTATTTTTTAACCAAATTAGACGTATAGTTCATCAGTTACATATATTATTGTAGGTCAATTCTTTATAGTGTCAGTACACACAGTAATTACGTACACTCTTTATTAATGGGCTTTCTTGTGTGTGTGTGTGTGTGTAAAGATTGTGGGGGAGCATGTAACGCAAGGTGCCGTTTATCATCAAGGCCAAGATTGTGTAAGAGAGCATGTGGAACTTGTTGTGCTAGATGCAACTGTGTTCCTCCTGGCACTTCTGGCAACACTGAAACTTGCCCTTGTTATGCAAACATGACTACTCACGGCAACAGACGCAAATGCCCTTAATTTATCTGCTCCTTATTGTTTTCCTCAGATATGCTATATGGTCCTGTGTCCATATTGTATCACCAAGCAAAATGTTTTTACGATGTTTGTTTTTGTGTCTTTTCTTTCTGAGGAATTGTGTCCTCTCCTCTTTGTGAGTTAATACTTTGTATTCTTGTTTGTATTAATTAATTATCTGAGATGTGGAATAAATGAAGTTTGTGTATAAGTTTTGATATTCTGTGTTTAAGGAAGTTTCTTTTTCACATACAGTACACGCAAGGAGGTCAAACCTTATTTTAATAACTAAATTTTTAGCTTTAAAATTGGAGTCAATAAACCATTTATGAATGACAATGAAGTTTAGATCCTAATATAATGTCATACTTTTTGTCCAATTATCAATAAACAAAAAGCTTCAACAAGAAGTATAAACTGAAAGCAATGAGTAGTACTCTTTAACATATTCGCTTATTTTTTGGACAAGCGAGAAATTTGTGAGGGCCTCAGAGGGTGAGATTCTTTGTGAGAATGCCCTCAAATGTAATTCCAGGACCAAATGCAAGTATCAATCCCCAGTCAGAATCTTGTTCATCTTCTTTCTTCTTTGCTTTCTTTTCCTCTAACATGTACTCTAACACATAAACAATAGTATTACTACTTGCATTTCCATAATCAGCCAATGCTCTTCTGCTGGCACTCAATTTCTCAGGAGACAATTCCAGCTTTTTTTCTAGCCTGTTTAAAATAGCAGGACCACCTGGATGAACTGCCCAAAATAGCTTCTTGTATTCTCTATCATTGTATCCTGCAATACTTATTAACTTGTCACAAAAATCCTCAATATTGTCTTCAATTATTTGGGGTAGTTCCCTTTCAAGCTTGAAACTAATTCCCTCTTCAGTAAGCCTGTGGAAAAATAAATTCGTGTTTTAGTAACCACCCCAACTTAAAACGGGTTGGATCATGACTGATCAATCGTTGAACCTGAAATAACTCATCAAACTATTGGAAAAAACAAATAACTCGACAAGTCAAAATACAACCCAAACATACAAAATTAAATATGGAGATCCAGAATTAAGTAAATATAGAGGAACTTAGGCTAATAATTTACGAAAAATATGTTAGTTTTCAATTGTTCTTTGTTATTGTAATTTCAAAAAGCATACTAATAGAAAAGGAAGGGAAATTGGGTCATATTAGATGGGTTTGGTTAGGTTATGACTCGTAATTTGACACATTACGACCCAACTCATTTTGACCTAAACAAATATTGAACTGGTTGAGTCATGAATTGTTTATTAATTTGACTCATCTAATTTTGACCCAACTTGTCCATTTACCTGAGTAATGTTCTTTTTCTTTTTTTCCTTTTCAAAAAAGCATACTAAATGAAAAGGAAGGGAAACTGAGTCTATTTGACCCATTGTGACCTAAACAACTTTGGACTGGTTGAGTCATGACCAGTTCATTAATTTGACTCGTTTAATTTTGACCCAACCCGCCCATTTACCTGCCATCAATGATCTTTTCTGTGTCAGGCAAGAAATGCTGAATAGCAGTATGCAATTCAAACAGAGGTCTTTCAATATCTTGAACCGGGTTCGAGCCAATTATCATAGCTCCAGCACCATCACCAAACAGAGCCACTCCAACCAAATCATATGGCCTATCAACACTTGGTGGTTTGAAGCCAATTATAGTAGTCTCAGAAGTAGCTAACAGGACTCTACTTCCTGGATTATTCTCAGCAATGTCCTTAGCAACACGAATGCCTGCGACTCCACCAGAACAGCCAGCAAAATATAACATAACTCGTTTAGTTTCTGGGCTTAAACCAAGTCCTTTTGCTAAATAAAGATCACCTCCTGGTAATCTAGCTTCGCTTGAGGAAACATATACTAGGTGAGTAATGTCTGAAATTGGTCTTCCCCATTTGTTAATACAAGATTGTGAGGCCTCAATTGCCATTTCTGTAACTGCTGCATTGCATATGTCTAGTCTTTGTTTTACTGTTGGAAGGCCTTCGACTGCTAACTCAGGGTACTTCTTCAAGATCTCCTCTGACATTACCACGTACCTTGTTTTTACTGTTGTTGTCTTGCCTGCAAAGTTCCCAATATAAATGTTTTAAAAAGGAAAGGAACCACATTAATCCAATTTGGAAAAATCGGAAAATATTGCACTTACTAGTATATTTTTTTCCTTAAATTTTCAACTATGAACTATGTATAGGTTGGTTGAGCAAAGACAGTGACTTTGTTTGTTAAGAAAATAGACACTTACTCAACCTCAAAAGTTAATTCATGAAATGGGGATCGTTCGATACGAGACAACACTCTTCTCCCAACCCTGTGACTGTGATATTTAACACCTCCCCCAGCACTGGACATCTAATGCCCGTATAATATAACATGGGGGCTCAACATCAGTAAACCAAGCACAGGGATGAGTCTGGCTCTAGTGTCATATTAGGAAAATGTTCGTTGTACCTGACTCAACCTCAAAAGCTAGCTCATAAAATGAGGATTACTCAAAATTCATATAACTAAACAACTCATTCAACAATGGGGCACTTTATAGTGTCCGGGTAAGCTTACAACTCCGATTGTCTGTTCCTGAGCAACATGAAAATCTAGCTCGACATTTACTGTTAAAAGGCTGAAAGAAAGAAAGAACGAAAAGAGATTACATAGCCGGGTGAGCCTCTGCTTGAGTTCTGGATCATCGCAGTTGGTGTTTCTGAAATAGCCATCAACCAAGAACTCTTGCATGACAAGCTGATGAGGGAAGGCTTTGCCCAGAGCCAGAATGGTAGCGTTTCCGGTGTTACTCTTCTTCCCTCCTTCCATTTTCTCCAATCTCCCCATGTATTCACTGCTTGCCGTTGAATGCCATGGCTGCACAACTTTCTATTTATAACTCCTACTAAATAGTTTATGTTCGATTTAATAAAGGTTTTTAGATATATCATCACAATGTAGAGGGGCCTAAATATTGCTGTTTATGGACTTCTTGGGATTAGTTGAGGAACAAGATGTTCATGATTTCGGCAAGTCCAAAAGGTTAATCTCGATTTAGTACTGTTAAATGTTGATACGAGGTTGGTGGCATTCTGGTTGATAAACAGTTCTGTTAAAGCAAGTACTATTGGAAAAAATTCGTAGAGTCTAGTCTCTCTTATGTGTCAGGAGTCAGGACTTCCGCCCTACCCCAAGTTTTTCATCTAAATTAATAATAGCTGGTGAGCTCTTGAAAAAACAAGAGGATTGTTTGGTTTCCATACTCATTAAGCAGAGATTATAATACATGAATTATTATGCAAATCATACAAGGATCGTTATGCATACATTGTGATAGCAAAGTGAAGAACTATCTCTTGAACAAAATAAGCTCAAACTATTCAATTAGTATAATAAAACGAAGTCATTACCACTAGTATGAGCAAATATCCAACACTGGACCTCAGGTTGCTGAACCATAGTTCATGTGCTTTGCCGAATTATCGTACTCAAAACACTTATATAAGAATATTCTCCAACTAAGATTTCCATAAGATTTCTTAAATAATTTTACAACAGTTTCAAAATAGCAGCTATGTTTAGAAACTAGCTGGAACAATGCGAGGCTGATGCAATGCACACTAGAAGAACATTATGCAGTTCGAATGAATGTAGCATTTCCACTGCCCATAAATCTGAATGTCACCTAATGAGACCACAGATATTGGAAACCCAGTATTGTCCGTTTTCCACAGAAGCATGCAAGGGATGAAACAAGATTAGATCAAAGTTCAGACAAGCATTTCCCACTGATGCAATCGACAACTTGGGTGGCAGTTTGATCAAGAGCAGCTGTTACTGCTGCCAGATTTTGCAAAAACTCCTCGGCTGTTGGTTTATCACCATCCACAATGTCCGTCACAGCTTTCAGAAAAATGACAGGAACTTTCAACAGATCTGCCACATAAGCTACGGCTGCTCCCTGAAATCCAAAAGCACATGGATCAGAAAAAGAGAGAAATCCAGGCCCTAAGAATAGAAGGCAAAGCCACATGAACATAGTGCTCTTTTTTGTTAAAACCAAAGCTACAAAATAACACGCAGTACAATTAGAATTTTCAAATATCACATCTAACAATACCATTAATCATGCCTGAGAGAGGATTGCATTTTATTTTTGTATTTGGAGGAGAGTATATTATAATAAGAAAGGCAGACTTTGAGATGTAAATTTCTTAGAAGACGAGTTTATCTGATCTACGCAGTATGTGGAGCTTGAAAAATTACTACCTCTGGATCTTCTTATTTTTCTTTTTTTTAAACAATAAGTTACTTACCACCCTTGGATCTTATATTCTCAAAATAAGGACATTACTAGACAGAAAGAGTAGAGACATATTAATGGGTCCGCACAACAATATTTGACAACCGCTAAATAGTTGGAACAAGATGTCCAGAGGCATAGAATACAGAACAAACGCCTGTGCAGAGGAGGAAACTAGTTTCTCTAAGTCTTCAGAACGCCATCATACTGAACTTAAGACATTTAGACAGTTACCTCCATGTCTTTAACTGTTGCATCATTTGCAACAATAGATGCTTCATCCATTGGAGACATATCTAGAGAGTCACCAGTGGACAGTTTGCCAACCTGAAACGAGAACAGTCAAATTTCACGATAAATTAAACTTTAATGCCATTATGATATGCCAAAGTAAACGTAAAGACTTTGCAAGTACATGTGCACTATTAGCGAGCCAGGAAATTATCAGAAGTTAATAGTCGAAACAAGTGTACACGTGGAAATCAATAAATTGACAAAACGACATGTAGACCAAAAGTTTTACAAAGCTATAATCTAGATCATCAACACACTTTCTTGAAGAAACTGTTTTTAGAAAATAAGAGGAATTTGGTACTCTTTCCATTTTCACATGCCGATTCATGAGCAGGCAATTCTGATAACTAAAGTAATTGCTAGAGTTCAAGTAAATCCGGTAGATATAGCAGGATAAAAAGTTACCACATCTTAAGTTGGTAAGACTTGTCTAGCTAGTCCTATATTCAAGTGTTGTATTTGGAAGAAGATAGCAGATAATTACAAGTACTGGCACAAAATGGATTGAGGGAAGGTTTCATATTAAAGAATCAAAATGGAGCGGAAGGGATATTAAGAATTTATATAATCAACAAAAATTACTTTGGAATTGAGACACAGTGTCTTGCTTTTGTTCATTAATGCAGCAAAATGTGATCACCATCCAGCTTGACAAAATGACAATCAAAGGACAATCTGAACCCGCAGAATTTTTACTCAATGACAAAGCAGCTAAAGCCAAAAAGTACATTCACCAACCATAGACAAGGATAGATATCAAAGCATGTGAGCTATGAGCAGTATAAGATTTGGTTCTTTTATGTGCATAGGTGAAGAGTGTTTACCTTTAGGCTAAGCTCCTTCAGAAGATTGGGTGTAGCAACAGCCTTCCTCGATCCAACTCCATATATATCAAATACCTGCAAGTGCACGAGTGCAGCCAACAACCTTTAGTTACTTGCTGATGATGTTACCAACAACGCTATCCAAATCATAAAATAGGTGAATCATCTATTGAGGTTTCCAATAAAAACCAGGGATTTTTCTCACTCGACTATCAATCCCTATCTCCTCTATTTTTTATTTTTTATTTTGTGGATAAAATTATAAGGCCCTATTTCCTTAACACGTTGAAGCACCAAGTCTAGTAAATATAATGGAAAAGATGTTAACAAGAAGTTTAACCACAATAATAACGGGTATTGTGATCTCTTGTCAGAGGTATAGTAGCGAAGGCAACTATTTCATCATCCTAGCGTCAATTTTGATACTATTTCCTGCATTCCATATGTTTCTTGCACAACATATAGAATTCAAAAGGCCTGAAGCAAGGATGGGAAATGAACATTACTGGGATTGGTATTCTTCTGTCATGGAAAGCAACTTCTGATGCAAGAAACACGTCTCCTATGGAAGCACCTTTGGCCTGAAAATATCTAAACGTCAGTCAAAAAGAGCAATTTATACAGGGTTTGCTCAACATAGAGGATAGGAAAAATATTTGACAAAGATTTTGTAAATGTGTTCTTTCATATCTTTAAATGGACAAGCTGCAAATAGTTATCTTTGTGTAGTTTCTAAAAACCTATATTTCACTCGGAAAAAATGAATTGTCCTATACTCCTATGTCTGATTTTGCACAGATTAATTGCGTTCGATAAGAGAGATGAGACAAATACATTGGGAAAGAGGGAGTATCAGGGAAAGAGGAACGGGAGATTATTTCAGAATGTATCGGCACAAGTATTACCCCAAATGCACCTGCTGTGCCAGCATTTATGATGAGGTCGGGCTTTAGTGCTTGGATAGAAGCATATGTCACAAGAGATGCCGAAACCGTGCCCACACCATCGACCCCTGGGTTAGACCAATCATAAATTAGTTCTAAAAAATTTAGGAACAACTAGGTTTGATGCATACCGACTATTCGAGAAATATGAAAACATACAAACGTGCAAATTGAAAACATCAAATTAAGCAGAGCATCAGATGCTTAACGGTCTCGCAAAGTTTCCTTCAAGCAAGAGGAAGGTTTCCATATATCTCCTCTATTAGCTCTAAGAAATACTTTTCTAGTCTTGCAATCAAGTAGAGATTTGGAAAATTAAAGCCTTGGTTCTTGGAAATGCAATTTTAGCTTTTGAAGAATAAAACTGTCTAATCTAGGTGAACACAAACTCAGTGGCTAGGCCATATGCGTCTCAAAGATGAATTTCCAGATCTTCACCACAAATCGAGAAGCCACCAGGACTAACTGCAAAGACAGCTTCATTACTGAAAATTCTGGAGCTAGGTGGCTGTGAAGCATGGAGATCTGATTATGTGGAAAGGTGCAAAAAAGGTACTTTTACAGTTATAGCATGGGTACCAAAATATGGTCCATTCTATGAAAGTTGATAATATATAGCCATGGCAGATTTTTGGAAGAGTAGACCCCCCACAAAAGTATCCTGTTTGGATGGGTTACTATGCATGAAGCATGTCTAACACAAGAAAATTTGAGAACGGGCCTTCACCTGTGTAACAAATGTTATCTTGTGGTACGGATAGTGAAGATGTCAGCCACACTTTTTTGGGGGACTTATCTGTGTGACAGATGCTATTTGAGCTTGATGGATAGTGAACATATTAAACATTTCACTTTCACATTATGGAATAGCAAGGAAAACGATATATGATATATGATTCTGAAGACTTTTAGGTTGCATTGGATGATGCCAAAAATCAAAGGTTGTGTGGCCTAACGGGTTAATGAAGTGAGTGAAAACCATGGAAAATCAGGATTCAAATCCCAACATAGACACAAAAAAACATTAGGTGGTTTCTTCCCATTCGCCTAAGCCTTGTAGGATAGAATTACCCGATCCCTATGCTGGTGGAAAATAGCAAAAAATCGGTGGAATAGTCGAGGTGGAATCCTCGAGGTGCAGGCACATGGTCTAGACACCACCGTTATCAAAAACGGACTACTAAGCAACTGCAGAAAGGCCCCTCAGGTTTCCCTGTTTTAATGTTTAGACTCTTGGAAGAAGAGAATAACTAGCTGGTTTGAAGGAAAATTTAATCCTCCTTGTAGATTGAGGACCTCTTGTATTTTGTTTAATTGCTTTAGCTATTAGGTATATTTTCATTTTGTTAAGATGTAAATGAATTTTGGATTTCATAGGCGCCCTACATTAGTAACAGGGATGCCCTTGCTTCTTTTGTACATCATAGCACTCCCTTAGTGCTGAGATAGTGTACAAATACCACTTCACTTACTTTATCTCCCTGAAAAAGCATGTATCCATAGAGATGAACATTTTCTATATAATTATGTTGCACATGTCCACTCAATATATTTGATGATTTGATAGGACACGTATCCCACGTAAAAAGATGAGAGTATCTGGCATCAAAATCCACCATTGCAGGTTGAAGTATTAGTTGGTGAAACTATGCCCTACCACTGAATGAGGCAATAAACAATCTGCTAACACTTCAAAGGAAAAAAGGGTTTGTTATTCAAAACATAATTTACAATTTTAAATACGGGAACGACTTCATGCAGCGCATCAATGGTTAGATAAGCATCCAAGTTCATAAAATAAAATTAGCAAAGCAAAAAGTTTCAAGATGAAAATACCCTACCCAATGCTGGGTCTTTCCCAGGACAAACAATGTTAATGGCAAGACCCTTGTAATTACCATAGAACCGCACCCAAGGGACTCCTTTTGGGAACCTGCATTGTGCACATCAAAAATTAGATCTAAGAAAAGACAGTAAAACGAACCACCAAACATGGTGAACATTTACTACATAGATAATCACACTCTACAATTGAGTACATGGAAAACGTAGAGGTTCCTAATCGCCAAAATGACAAAATTCCCATACCCTTTCAAGTGACTAAGGATCCAAAAAACCTCTTAGAAAACTTAGTTTCTAATAGCGTATCATTTAATTTTCAAAATCAAGTGAATCATCATCAAATATTCCAGAGTTCGAATGAGTATCAATGCATACATAATGTATCATAACCTTTCACTTTTTTGTTTAACATGCAACCAAATGAAACATGATCCAACAGGAAAACACTTTTGCTATTCACTTTGAATAACATACTTTAAACCCCATATATAATGCTATTCCCTCTGTCCCATAGCAAAATCTCTCATAAGTAGCTCTTGCTTCCCCAAAGAACTGTGAAAACTCTAATTGCCTAATTGACAAAGTTGATTAGGTAAAACTGCGTTGATATACCAATAGACAAGCCTTACACGTTCTTGCTGGTAAGAGCTCTAGCATCTGAACTATTTACCACCTCAAAAACTTGTCTAATACTCCAGTAACTACTACTTCATTGGTTCTACTAGTGATGGTTATCTTCACATTTACTAGTTAATCTCAAAGTGAACGCTCATCACTCTGTTTCAAAATAAAAAGTCAACTTTTTTTTTACCTTTGATACATATTTCAACATTTTTAAAGAATACTTTTAACTATGAAATGATGATTTTTTATTTTTTAAATATGTAGATTATATTCAAAACTGAACAAGTCATGTCCAGAATCACAATTTTTTGTTGTTGATACATAATGAGGACAAAATGACAACTAAAATTAGATGTGTTAACTCCTCATATTATTAATAATTCGAAATGATAAGTGGAAAAGTGAAAAGGAAAAAAATCTAACTTTTTAGTTGTGATTTTGGACATGATTTATTTCATCTTTTGAGAGAGTAAAATACTCAAACAAGAAAGAAGAGAACTTACACGGAATCGAGGTCCTCCGTAAGCTGGAACTTGTTAACAAGTGGTAACGCTTCCGTTTGCATAGCTGCCGATTCACATATAATTTTTTTTTACCGTCAACACAATTTCTTTTACTAACCATTAGATGAAGCACTTAATACATATAGAGCAAACAAAGAGAGTAAAAACTAATTTTTTTTAATTTAGAAAAAGTACCGATGATGAAGACGATGGTGGAGATAGGGCGGTTATCAACGGCGGCGGACTCCTCCTTGACTTCTGCTGACTTTTCGCTGTGAGAAGGAGAAGGAGGAGGAGCCATTATTTTTTTTCAATTTTCCTTTTACCTTTTACGAATATAAAGTTGAAATGAAATCTACTCTTCGATTTCAACTTCTGCAATTGAGAAATTGAGAATCGAAGTGGTAACCGATACAGTACTATAAATAGCACTGACTGAAAAATGTGGGTTTAAGGGGCCCACTTTTCCTACCGATCCATCCGGAATCCAATGGAAATTGGACATGTGGCGACTCATAATTTTAGCAGTCGACAATTTTCGGAAGAATCTTTTGAAAGAAATAAAGTAATTATATGCTTGAATAACCAATTTTTTTTAAAGATTACAGTAACAACTTATCCACTATTGAGATTGTTTCCAATAGATACTTGTTTGATCAAAAAATGATAATTTTCGGTTTAATTAATTAATTAGTTATTAAAAAGGTTAATCTTAGTTAAAATTAATAACTTCAGATCTTAGATTAACTATATATGTAGATGAAATGACAATGGTGAGGCAGATTTAATGCACCAATATTAAATATGTCAAATGCAATAATGTGTTAGAAATATCGAATATTGAATAATAATAAATGGCACTAAATGTAAATAAGGAGAAAGATTCACCAAATATTGAATGAAATATGATGAATGACAAGAGTATAAATTGTTCTTTGTATTTATCTAAAGAGGTTACTTTTCAAAAGAGTTCTTATCATATAGAATATTACATGCCTATTATCACGACTCATTTTCTAAATAAGTCGGGACCGCACCTGATCACTAAACATGACCGAGCGAACTATCTATGTTTATCAAATCTATTATAACTTCAAACTTTATATGCAAAAAGGCAATATTATAACCAAATACTTTTAATTAATTTAAAAATCTAAAATAAACCAACTCCAAAACTTTATTCGTAATTGATAAGGAAAGAATTAGTGATAAGGAAAGAATTAGAGTTTAATTAGGAATGTGTAATA